>KV751360.1:2179023-2196144 GCA_001698575.1 Mola mola
CTAGTTGATTAAGAGAGAAACGGTGATTTGTGCCTGCTCTTTAGACAATAAAACCTCTGTGGGTCACTTCAGCCTTTGCGTTCCACAGATTGGCGGTACAGTGCCAAGTCGACCTCCTGACTTTTAATCTATTCTCACAAACTAACATTTACGGTTCAAGTCTTGCCCCCCCCCCCGAGGACGCCCCCACACACTCATCACAGCTCGTGAGCTCTTAGCAGTTTAATGAAAGACCCAAAGACGTGGGCGCTAAGCCCTCTGTCCTGAATAGCATGTGGGTCACGGCCCGTAGATTTAAAATCTTGGAGCGGCTCCAGAGAAAGCTTGGGCCTCAGTGACACGGTCATGGCGGCGCCGGAGAGTAATGCCCCTTGTGGAGGGATGCGCGCACATGTTAATCTGTTATCAAAAGAAGACGAAGAAGCTGTATTATCAATCACTGACGATGCATTATTGACGCCAGGGACAAAGATCTTTAAAACACAAAAGACGTTTCTGTGCGCTAAGACAAAGTCAAATAGGATCCCAGCCAGCGAAACACTGATTACCCTGACGATTATTCTGATTTTAGTCTATTAAAATGTCAAAGAGATGTCAAAACTACTCATCAGAATTGACCAACCTTGTTTCTTTTGTTCAGCTGACACTTTTGAAAGAGGAGAACATTCAGCAGATCTTTACAGTTGAGAAGCTGCTCTGATAGTCTTGATGGTGGTCACGTGAGAGGGCGTATAGGTGCAGAGGGCTCCTTCAGGGTGAACACAGAACTGCAAAACGGAAATCATCTCAAACATGTCTTTGGCATTTCCATACTGCCATTCAGCTACTCATTAGCTAATATATCAGTGTTGGCCGCTGTGACCAAGGTCGAATGGTATCGGCGGGTCAGCCAATGAGGTGGCTCACTGATACCGGTGGCCAATAATTATGTGTTGTGTCTCTCGTGTCGACGTTGCAGAAATCCAGTTCAGCTATTTTTCATACAGAGGATTTCTTCACGTCACTATCGGCCAAATCGTCACGTTGAACCCCACCAGAATGTCCATACCGGCACTTGTAACTTTCTCTCTATGTCCCACACAGATGGGTGGGTGTCTTTGATTGGTTTGATGGGGCAACAATGACAATATAATCCTTTATTTTCGTCATTCACCATGAATGGTCACAATAATGACCATTTATGGGCCCTCAGGGGCATCGCTGCAGACCGAGGGCGGCTGAGGTGGGCTACACCTGGTGTCCTGGGGTCATTTTGAGGTTGCTCTCCATGAAGGGTGGGTGGTTTCTAAACAGGTCCAACCGTGTCAGTGCTGTCAGTGTAAAGACAGTTGGGAGGCTGTAGGGAGGCTGTAGGGAGGCTCCAGCAGAGATCAGGGATCAGTTATCCTGGTCTGTCCCTGGAAACCTCGGGCCAGTGCGCAAGCCCAGCTGCGGGGACTCCGCCGCAACATCACGCCTCCTTTCGCGGTGCGGTGCGGTGATCTCTAAAAAAGAGGAACCTACCGCATAAAGTGTGATGAAGGCGACCTGGGACGTATTTTATACCCCCCACCTGAAGCCTCGACACGCGACCACACGCACGATCTGTGCGCCGGAGCAGGTGCAGGAGCCCGGCGGAGCATTAACAACACGCCGGGCGAGGAGGAACACAGCTCATCTGCATCGGTAAATGATAAATACTAAAATAAGAGTAAATAGTAAATACCAGGGTGTTTTTTTACCTTCGGCTCTGCGGTGTCTCCGTCAGCACGCGGAGCGGCGGATCGCGCACGTCACGCCTCGTCCTGGGTGTCGCGGCGGCTCTGCTCCTCGTTGTCCCAGGTTTCTCCTCCTCCTCCTCCTCCTCCACCACCTCCTCCTCCTCCTCCCCCATGGTGTCCGTGGGTCTCTCTGACTGGAACCTGACACATTTCACTTCACTGCAGCAGCACATGCTCGGACAGACGCGCATCTTCGGTTAACCGTTTCTGCGCTGCACAGGCCCACAGTTAGGCTCCGCCCACACTCATATTTAAAACGATCGTTTGACTTCTTCCTCTTTTTTATATGTAATAATGTTATACTGTATTATTTAATAATATAAACAGGTGTATATATGGCTGAAAATGTCCCTCAAACTTAAAGTGGAGCAGCTCGATCGCCCCCCGGTGGCTTGCTGAGGTAGTTGAGGCCCTTAAGCCCCGCCTCCTCCATTGTTTCAGGCAGGACTTGGACCGAACTAAAAACTCAGGCCTTGTTCACACTGACGCAGGTATTATCCCCTGCCGTTAAAAACAAAAACAAAATCCCATCCACACATCCTTCCTTTTGCAAGATTTCTCTGTGCACACAGGCAACAACAGGCATGTCAAGACAGTAGGGGGCGATATAGTCCTCATCACCGATATGTCAAGTACCAAAGAAGGGCATGCACAGTGAAGAGGTTCTTTAGCGGAAGTGGCTACAAACGTAGCAAAATATTCATATATTTGCAGTTATTTGACAAATTCTCTAACCTATGGTCAGAAACCTTTGTGACAGAGAGCCTAAAGTGCTGCAGAGGAAATGGAAGTAAAGCAGGATTCATTTGAGCGGACGGATGGTAAAATGGTGCAAAGCATAGCTGCTGATGCTATTACTTCTCGTACATACACACCACTGGATATTGTATGCAGTGTATGTGCATGAATGAACTGAGGTGTGAGGCAAAAGCTCCTTGGTACACACATACATGCAGTTTTTAAAAATATCCCCTTCAGAAGGTGCCTGTTTGTGGACGAGAGGCCCCAACGTGCAGGAAAATGTCCCTTTTGTAAAAGATTTCTGTTAGTGTGGACAGGGCCTCCACCAACAAATTCTTCCCAAAGATGGCTTCTGTCATTTCAGTTTGGTTTTAATTAGGTATCCGATGCTATAAAAACAGGGTGAAACGTCATGATTGACTCCAGATGGATGACATCACCGGCGCGAGATGTTCAGCGCTCACATCCCAGATATTGTGGTTTCATTTTTATACAATGGGACACACCATTATGAATATTCCGACCAACATGATAACTGATGTTATTTAGTGATGTTGACACGATATCTACAAATATTTGTTGTTCAGATAATCAGCTTTTATACAAACCGAAACACATGTGATCAATGACAGCTAAAAATGCCTAGACAGCAGATGTTACCTCCTTCAAATGTAAAATACAGTACAGGATACATCTGTCCACCCCAAACAAACCCATATGCACTTCTTCTGTTTCATTTGGCAGTTGGCAAACAGCATTTTGGTGCATTACTGCCACCCTCTGGAACAGAGGGGATCACATACACTCACAATGGCAATAATTATTGGTTGTTCCCATTGGACCAGTTGACCAATGACTAACACTGCAAGAGGCCATTTAATGTAGTAATATATTGTATTTCCACGTTTGCAGATGATTATGATATATTTCTACTTCAAATATTGTCGATTTCAACTCTCACAAAACCTAAAATATACAAATATGTTTAATTTTAACACATTTGTCTCTTGAAACAATTCCCAGGTTGCTTTCACACACTCTTAGCAGTCGTCATCCACTGGGATTACTCTTTTGAATAGGTGTGAATCGTCACACAGATCGAACGCCTCATCAAGACAGACATTTGCACCAATAGCATTTTTTTCTAGTCATGTCTGTGTTTAAGAAAAAGTCACGTTTAAATAAAAAACAATAACACCACTATTAATAACTCACAAACTGCTCCCTTTGGCAAATTAGGATATGGTGGTTAAGTCACATGATGTAGCTGCTCTAATCAGTTGCAATCACGAGCGTAGATAAATAGACTTGCTGTCAATTACTGCATAAAGTCCGTCAACTGATTAAAGGTCATCCTGTTAATTTTTAATGGACTGCACGGATCCCTCTCTAAATTCTAGATTCTGCACACACCTGTAATAAAATATTTTTTTCTATACATGAATTTAAATTATTGAATGCAACATCTCTTAATTTTCAAATAATCCTGGTTATTTGAAAAGTGAAAATGTGTAACCCATCTCTACAAACTCCGAGAAAAAGAAAAGTTAGGACACTGTAAGATTTGAATAAAAACAGAATACTGTGCTTTTAAATGCTTTTAAACCTATACACAGCTAATGGACTACATTGCACTTCCGTGCACTTGCAAGGACTTTAGAGATTTCACTGTCTACAGTCCATAATAACGTCAAAAGATTCAGAGAATCTGAAGAAATCTCTGCACATTACGTTAAAGGGAAAAAGAACATTAAGTGCCTGTGACCTTCGACCCCTCAGGTGGCACAGCAATAAAACCAGGCATCAGTCTGTGTCGGATAACACGTGGACTCTGAGACAGGACATTGCTGCAGCTACAAATTTCACTAAAGACTCTACCATGCAAAACCAAGGCCACGTGTCTACAACATCCTGAAGCTCCGCCCACTTCTCTGTGCCCGAGCTCATCTGAGATGGACTGACCTGAAGTGGAAAAGTGTGATGCGGTCTGAAGAGTCCACATTTCACACAGTTTCTGGAAATAAAGGCCACCAGTTCCTCCGGGCTAAAGAGGAAAAGTTCAAAAGCCAGCATCTGTCATGGTATGGGGGTGTATCAGTGCCCGTGGCATCATGGGTAACTGGCACATCTGTGAATGCGCCAGTAATGCTGAGAGGTTTTGGAGCAACATATGCCTCCATCCAAACTAAGTTTATCAGACAACGGAAACCCCGGACTGCTCAGCAACCTAAGATGTGCATCAAGCAAGAATGGGACGTTTACTGAGTGTTGTCAGAGGGAAAGCTGTAAACATGCTCCTGTCCCAACTTTTTTTTGGAACATATTGTAGGCATCAAATTCAGAGTGTGGGTCTGTTTTTTCTAAAATACAAAGTTTATCATTTTGAATGATATGAATGAATTCAATTGAATACAGGTTGAAGAGGAAAAGGGTTTGCAAATCACCGCATTTTGTTTTCAATTCACATTTTAGGCAACTTCCCAACTTTTTTTGGAATAAATTTTATGAATAATATAAATTAACCTCTTAAACCCTGCTGGATCCTGAACCATCAGCGCAGCCGCGGAAAATTATTTTAACTCTAAATAAACATATAGTCTATTTGCAGAGATATTAAACACATCGGCTGAATTGTTCAGAAGTAATGCAGAAGACGTCTTCAGTTTTCTGTTTAATGTACCTCAGCAAGGCGTAACTGCGACGTTAGGCCAAGAATATTCTGACCATTCTTTATCTCATCTTAGAATCCTCACTTTCATCTCAGAAATCCCACTTTTTCTTCCTTATATTTCTGAATTTTTTCTATCAATTTCTGACTTTAATCTTAAAAAATTTTAGACCTTTTTGTCTCAGAATTCAAACTTTTTTCCAAGGAATCCTGACTTTTCTCCCAGTAATATTACTTTGTCAAAAGTCTGACTTTTTCACAGAATTTTGACTGTTTACTATCTCAGAATTCTGAGGGGGAAAAAAAAATAAAAATCTTTTATTCCAATGTGATACTAATCTTCCTCTAAGGAATTAATAGTAACACAGCATTCTCAAGCTAAAATTCAAAGTTGAAGAGGATAAAAGTGGCATTCATGGAAGAAACCTTTTGTAATTCACCCTTAATTCTAGTACATTACGAGGGTTCGGCAGTGTAAGCGCATCATGAGACAACAGAAGTAGATTGCGAGTTGCTATGTAGAAGTCGGAGGTGGATTTAAATTCAAGGACGACACCATGTTCAGTCTGATGACCTTCAGCTGTGCTGGCGTCATGTTTGTGACATAGTCAAACTGAGGCTGTCGTGGGAGATAAGATCCACTTGTGCAATAGAGAAAAATGCACATTGGGTAAAGTAATCTTGACTCATGATAAAAGGATTTTACTGAGGTATTGTCTCATTCTCAACTTTAAGAGCTCCTGAACCGTCGCTCAGTGAGCTGAGATAATGTTGTTTGTGTTCTCACTAACCATATAAGATTTCAGTCTGACATTAATGGCCCACGGTAAAATCTCTTCCTGGAGATGCGTGGACTGAAACAGATATTTATATTCATTAACTGAGTCATGCACAAATATTAAATTTCTCCAGAGAACTAACAGTTTGAGAGAAGAGAGAGAACTAAAGTGACTTTACGACTAAGCTCCAATCAAAGTCAAAGCCTGACTTTAATCTTCATGAAAATATTTACAGAGATTGCTCTTTGCAGATTCTTCTCAAAGATTAAAGAAAACCAAGTTAAAAACCACCAAAAAACAACAATTACACACTATTTGCACAGCTGGTAAAGGCTCTAACAAAGTATTAAGAAAAACGTCAGTACAAGCTGTGGGGGAAGTATTAAAATCCTTACAAGTCCTAATACTACACTGTAAAAATACTTTTACACGTGTTGAAAATGTTATTGAGGTAAAGGCAAATTATTTAAAATATTAGACACAGGAGAACGACCCCTTTGATTATTATATTGATAAATATTAGGGACGCACGGTATGTATTTTTAACAGAAAGATCAGTACCCTCAAAGAGAAGCTCGTTGTTTCTGCACAGCCGCGGGTGAAGAGAGACAAAGGTGTACCGAGCAAGGAGAGTTCATTTAATGTCCCGAGATCTGTTATCCTGATTTGTTTGGATTCCTCTTCCACACTGTAACGTCTGTTTAGATGCTGCGCCGAAGTCAGTGACACCAAACCGCTCATTACCAGCCGAAAATGTTAGCCTGATTATATCACAGATCTCCATTACGGATCATTTTACGGTATATAATTGGCTCGTTTTCTCCTTTAAATGACTGTTTGCTGGGCTCATTTGCCATAATGTTTGTACAACATTGTTATTAATTTGAATAAAAACAAAGAACAGACCTGAATTTGTGAATGTGGGCGAGATACTCAACACGAGGGCTGCAGTTAAAAATAACATTGGAAAATGATAAAGCTCTTTTAAAGGGAAGTCAATATGTGCATCTCTCAATATTGAACATAATGAATTTGTGCGTACATGTGTATGCATCCAAACATAATGTGAGTGCAGGTGTACTATTATATGTGTTTCAGTACGTAGAATTATTTTATATATTTATGTGTTGATATACCAGATGTATTTATTTTCTTTGTTTTGTCAGTGTTGTTCTCCGCTTCTTTGCGGTGCATCCTCTTAAAGGAGAATTAAGTTTGTTTGATTGTTTTCAAACTAAGCCCTATTTCCTGAACTCTGAGGGTCTAAAATTAAATTTTGTTTAAAAATTGAGTTCAGTTGCCACGATCCATTAGCTCGACAAAGCAAAGGCATCGCAGGGCGTTGGAATTAAATTGCATTTTTTGCCGCTCCTATTTTTGTTTGAGAAGTTTTAGACCCTCGCTGTTCAGGAAATAGGGCTTAAGTTGGAAAACACCAGAAATCTAAGACATGAGAAATTAAAAAGGTGCCAAGTGTAAATAATTATGTCTAATATATACAAAAATAGCTGTGAGAAAATGTGTTGGATTCATTTCTCTGACTGCTCTTTATCAGTCATGTAAACTGAGGAGTAATATACAATTAAGCTAATCATGAAATCAACACATTTGCCTTCCTCCATTTCTAAACCTGCTTATTTTTGGGCACAAAAACAAAGATCTGGAATAAAAAAGTGTGAGTTTGGAAGAAAAACACCTTTGTCCACAGACACCAGAAGAAGGCGGGAAAATCAATCATTTTTTTTTAATTGCATTATCTAAGCATAGATGCATTACTTGTGAAAAAGGTAGAAAAAACCGCAAGTCTTTCTCAATAAGTTAAACCTCTCTGTCTGAAGTGCAGGGCCGGCTCACAAAACAAAAGATTTCCCGTAAAGCATTCATATTCATTGAAACAACAACAAAAGGGGGAAAAAAACCCAAAAACAAATGGAGTTAACATGTGTCGCTGAAATAAAAGTGCGTCTTTTTGTTGAATTTCACTTAAAAATACAAAGAACAAGGAGATGCAAGTGGCTTATTTTACAGTCCTTCCACCCTTTTCCACAGGGTTCTGCAAGCATTTTTCATGAAACTTCACAAGTTCCATCGTTTGATCGACAAACAATAAGCTGAGTTATAGTTGGTAAAAAGAAAAAAAAAACAAAAGAAAAAATAACGATAACAATACCAATAATTACAATAACAGTAATAACGAGAAATGTAAGTAATAAACACAGTCCTGTACAGTCAGGCTCAGTGCAGCCAAACTGATCAATAATCAAACGGTCTTCAGCAGCGTGAGACCCAGACTGACTGAAGACAGATGTCTCCTTTCAGCTTCAACTTCCCTCAGCTGCTCTCGGCTCCTCTTTACTGGAAACCGCCTTCCCACCTCACATCTCCCCTCGGCTGCAAGGAACACAGAAAAGAGTGATGAGTCTCGGATCGTCCAAGGACAGTTTTATTTTCTCTGTCCAGTCCAGGTAAACTAAAAAGCACTAACGTCCTCCGCTAAACCCCCATTTTACTAAAAAAAGAGCACGAAGGTGACAGGTAACCTGTTATAACATGCTTTAACTGAGAAATTTCATAGATTTTATCAAATTATATGGCAAGTTTGCATTTGATGCCAGCAACTTGTCAACTCTACCATCCAAACAGCAAACTGTATATAAACCAGATCCAGAAATGCTGCTCTGGGTCTTCTCAGGACCAGAGTCATTTACAAAGTGGAAAACTGCCATGTGATCTGAGGAGTCAAACCCTGAACAACAATTTTTGTTTTTAATTTGGAAATTATGGACGCCATGTCCTCTGGGTTAAAGAGGAGAAGAAACATCCAGCACACAGTTAAAAGGCCAGCATTCGTGATGGTACATTAGTGCACAAGTGGACAACACAATGTTTTGCACATCATCACATATTACACAGCAACCCAACATGTTTTCTATGCTTCATATTCTACCATAATTGACCAAGTCAAAACACCTTAAGCTGTTTGTGAGAAATGTTACTGTAAACTGTAATATCATATTATTTATCAAACGAGTTAAAGCTGAGGGTAACTTCCTGGATCCAAACATGAGACTCATAAAAAACTCTGGCCCCTCCCCCTCAATGTTTCTGCTCTGTAACTCTGCCCCGCCCATACAGACAGTCACAAAACCCTTGAGAAGCGTTCATGGACTCTTGTTTTGTCATCTCAGTCTTCTTGTTTTTGGCTTGCTTTGCCGTGAATGTTGATAATGCTGGAAGAGCAACTTCTCCTGCTGGGATGTCTGCCATTGCATCGGCCTTTCACCATCTATGGGGATGTGCACATGCATCTAACTTTGTAGAATAGTAAAAGAAACACCCTGGTGATTGGCCAAATAGTACCATCAGGGGGTAGATATAAGTAAAGCCTCAATAAAAAGTCTAGAAGAGGTACAGGAGTCTTCTTCTAAAAAGTCAATGTGGAATTTTTGCCCAATGATGCAAACAGTAAATCACATATCCCAGCTTTGATTACTATAAGTAGTAAATGTTGCAGAATACATCACATCACAGTCACCAGATTTAATCAACTGCACATTAAACCGCATTCTGCAGCTATCTGGAAATCATAACCAACCAAAAATCATCCTATTAAAAAGCAGGTTGATGTTGCGCTTTAAGTTAGTGCCAAACTGTTTTTTGGGGGTTTTTTGTCTTTAATACATGTTCTGATGTCTTTTAGCGATAAATAGTTAGAAAACATCCAACAAAGAAAAAAGAAACCCTCTGGAAACATGATTATCTCACTTTATTTACTTTATTTACTCAGACTGCTATAAGGTAAAATTGATGGTTTGAATTGTGGTGCATGAGAGTTTCTGATTCGACCACTGCCTCTGGGCGAATATTTTTAAAAAGTTGTTGTTGATTAAAATAAACACTGCTTAAAAAAAAAAAAAAAAAAAAAAGACAGGGGAGCTGTGCTATATCAGAATGTTTAACTATATGAAACCTGTTTTGTTTGTGTAAAAACAAAGCTTACCCACCACAGGATGTTGAAATAGATGTGCGACATTGAAATCCGTCTCCTCGGTGCAAACTCAATGCCAAATACCACTTTAAACCCTACCACTAGTTGGCACCTTATTGTGAATTTTAAGAAATCAAACATCTTGTGGCACACCTGACAGGCAAAGTTCTCCCATCAGTGTCCTACCTCACTGGGGTTTGTAGTAGACGTCGCCCACGCAGAGTGCTCAGTCCAGTTCGTGCACCTCATCCTGCAAGGACACCGATGGTCGACCCGCTTCGCTCACCCGTTTGGCCATGATGTCCCACTGTGGGGTCAGGCATTTGGATTTAGTGCCTACAGAGAGGAGGAGAGACGCTGGTCAAACACAAAACTTGTTCATTAATAGTCCTGAATACATAACAGAGTGAAATCAGCTGCCCCCTGGTGGTTCCATAAAGTGCTGATTCATTTAGTACAACTACAGTTAAGGATAAAACTGAATCAACTTCACTAATCATTCAGGTTATTCTTTGATTACTTTAAACTCATCATGTTTGGTAAAACTAGGCCAGTAAATTTTCTATTTCTCTACAGGTACCCGTGTCAGTGTCAATAATCCCACCAAATTTTAACAGCCTAAACCGGTTCACTACAACAACAAGTGTTTAACATAGTTAAACACAACAATTTTAAAGTTTGGTTTTTGTCTCTTCTTCCCAAATATCCTGCTCAGTGCTAAAATAGGTAAATATGTATAACAATGTTTTTAAAATGACTCATTAAAATGACTCATCACTATACATTGTGTCTGTTGCAGCAGAAATTGTGATGCGTCTCATTGATATTTTGATGTCTTCCCAAGTAAATACTCCGAAGAGAATCCCCCCCCCCTTAGTGGTAATGGGATCTACGCCCTTGGAAGCAGGACTACTCTCCAAACAGGTCCCATGTACAGGCCAACAATGTAAATGGAGAGTTTTAAGAGGAGAAATAGCTGGGCCCACAAATTGTTTTAACTTGATATTTATTTGCAGATGATATACAATAAATACAGGAAGATAATTTAAGTGCAAAGAAGCTAGTAGGGTGGATTTCTGACAGCAAGGGTAGCTGTTTCTCCCCGTTTCCAGCATTTATGCTGAACTTATCGCCTTATGCTTATCACTCTATACATCAGCGAGACAATGGTTGCTCAGCAAGACAAATGAAAACATTTCCCAAAATGCTGAAACTTTGCTGTAAATTTCAGCTCCTGTATGCCAGTGTTAGTATAAAACTATTAATTCAAAATAGAGGAGAATGCAGAACACACATTGTAGGAACAGCGGTTCATCTGGGTTTGACGAGGAAAAACAAAAGAACAAGCAGAGACCACACAAGTGACTGAGTTGAGTAAAATAAATAAAATGAAGTAAAATAAACAAATAAATGAAAGCTAATCCCTAAAGCCTGGCTGCTTTCCAGTCCAAGTCTCCACCCAGTGTGTTATCCCAGGCTGAGCCTGAGGTGGGGCTCACAGACCAGTGGATATGCTCTCCCTCAGGATACACTTACAAAGCCCTCCTTCTCCTCCTCTTCTCTGCTGTTTCCACGACAACATAGACTGTAGCCTCAAGCTAAAGCAGCAAGGCTAAGCCTACCTCCCTCCCTCCCTCCATCTCTCTCCAATTCCTCCTTTCTGTCATTCTCTGGCACGCTCTCTCTCTCGAGCTCACAATCTGTCTCTTCCCCTCTCTCATTTTGCAGGGGAGAGGGGAAATTAGGACATAACCCAAAAACTTAGAGCCCCACAAAAACTCTAAACCCTTTAGCAGATGATCACAACAGTGTATAGTGGCCATTGAGTGAGACATGGAGCAACAATCTGCCGTTAGGCTCTGCTCTGTAACAAATAATAACAAAAATATAACTAAATTTGCTCTAAAGCTGATCATTTAAAACTTACAGACTGACTTATAGGCGATGCATCATCCATCATGATTAATTTCAACTATCTTCATCTAGAGCTGCAAGTAATTATAATTTTAATCATTGTTTAATGTCGATTATTTTCACAATTAATTGATTAATCATTCACTCTGTAAACTGTCAAAAATGCTAATCATATTTTTTTTCAGAGGCCAAAGTGATGTCTTCAAATTGCTTCTTTAAGAGACACCATCGTTTTTTGATTGGTTGGAGTAATGTACCATACAAACCCACGTCTCTCACTGACATGGCGACGTTAACTGTTAACTAGTAATGTTAGTTATAAGAATATGTGAAAAATAACAAAATTTTGAGTCCACAATCCAACGGGTAAGAATATGAGCCCATTTTCTGTTGGTGAGTCTCACAAGGTTCTGCACAACAGTGACAGTTAAGTCAAAGCTAAAGTCATTTCACTAAGAGCTCCGCTGAGCATCTCTGGCGTGTTTTGTTGTCTCTGTGTCAGGGGTCCGACACGGTCAGAGGGACTTTATGGTGCATTCAGGTGCATGTCTTAATCTCTGAAATCTTGCTTCGCAAAACAAAGGATAAATGTACCAACAGGCAGAATATGGTGCGTTTCTGTGCACCCCATAAACCTGAAACAGTAAACAGTGCTCCTCAGCGCTTGATTTGCACATGAAAAAACAGAAATCTACTCACAAATGGCCACAGAGGTCAGAAGGTTAAGGTAAGTCTTTTGTTCTTTAACTGCAGCATTTTAAATGATCAGATGTTAAAATATTGACAATATCACGCTCATTTGTATAACTTATTAAAACGTTATTAGCGCATTTAAACATATTTCCTTGTTTTTTCCTGTAGCATTTTTGTAAATCTTTAACTGAAGACATCCGATGTGAAAGCTGCGATGTTGATTAGTTGATTTTTCTGAATCGGCGAAGCAAATACATATAAAATATGAATTGTGTACTGAAAAAAAGTACAATAGTTATCTTCCAGATGTTGTGGATTGGTGAACAGTATCAGAAAACACTGTTTCTGATACATAGTAACACTGTACTATTAAGATCGATAATCAAAAAGCCCTGTCCTCGTAATGCAAAACAAACACCAAAAGCACACTGCGACTGTGCACAGAGTGCTCTCACCGTCCAGGCCATTGTGCTGCTCGTAGGTGCGTTTACCCAGGATGGTGGGGGAGCCATTGTTGAGGATGGGAGTGGACTTTATGGGAGTCAGGCTGCCTGTAGAGATGGAGCCTCCACGAAGCGGCGGGTCTGGTTTGGCTGGACGGGGATGTGCTTCTGTGGCCACCAGACGGCAGAGAAAGTGACATGAAGAGAGGATTGATGGAAAGAGGGAGAGAAGATAAAACAGAGTGAGTACATGATGTGAAATACAAACACCAACATACTGGTCAGAGATGAATTTTGAGGATTCAAAAGAATACAAAATATTTGCACTTTCAAATATGCATGAATGTATAAAAAAAAAAAAAAAAAAAAGCAGCAAGGTTAATGTGAGGTCATATCAGAAAGAAGCTGTCAGGTTAACAGGGACAGAATCTACAGACATGCTAAATGACAATAAATGCTAAAGCTGACATTGGTACAAATTAACTATGATAATGCCAACTAAGATTCTAAGCAGGTATGTTTTTCTCAACTTCACGATGATTTTAGCACGCTATATTAATAATGAACTCTATCCAAAGTATAACTGAGGCTGTTAATAATTTTAAAGACATCTGATCATGAACCAAAATATTGGACATATTAACAAATATTTGACCTAATGATGGCTTTAGATATGACGTTACAGGATTAAGTTAATACACTACTTTATCGCTTAAAAGTACAATATTGTGGGAAACAAACTATAATATTTTCTACATATTTCATATGTTAAGCTGAATACTTTAATGTTTCTAGAATTATACAGTTTCAGTGAGATTTTTTTTTTGAGCTGTAAGAAATAATTGTAAAAATTGAAGTTGTAAAATCTTTAAAATATTTCAGTATAATTATAATGAGTCTCCCATACGTCAAATGTTCAATTTCTTAAATAACCGATGATAAATTACAATATTCTACTTTTTTTGAGATGTACTAGTAATTCATCTTATGGGGGGCATGAATATGTTTGCCATAGGCTCAAATGTTAAAGATTCTTACCTAAGTACTTGACCACAGACTCCAGAGGTTTACGTTCCACAGGTTTCAGTGGCAAAAGCTTTTTTGGGCCATCTGGCAACTGCAGGGCACCTGTAGGAATCCATATACCTATATTCAAACATATAATGGACTAGATGGTCCAAAACTGGCCTCCTTAAGCGTCCAATCAATAGCAATAATGACAAAATGCATTTCCTAAACGGACAGGTGCTCACATTCTGCCTTGATGGCTGCTGTGTTGACAGGGAGGTAGGGGTGCCTGGCCAGGTATCGCGGCCTGATGATGTCCTGGCAGAGGCGGCGTGCCATCCGCGTCAGGCCGGTGGTCTGCAGGTAGAAAGCCTGTCGTGTCTTCACCGCAAACTTGGGGCTGCCGCTGTGCCGCAGGGGCAGCCCGTGGGGGCTCTGGTCATACAAACAGATTATCATTAATGGAATACGTGCTTATGGCCGGCCTTGTATTAACACTGACAGACAATGGGGCAGGTCAAATTATTAAACGTCTGAACTGAATGCCTCCTGAAATGCACAATTTACTGTATGTGACACACTGCCAGACTAATGCAGACTACTGGTGGCCATTTAGGGGCCAATCATTTTCCAAAGAAATATCAGGTTGTCAAATAAGAGTGTACAATATAATGGTACTTCTCCGGCTTTTTGACACATTAGAACAAGAAGTGGTACACACACATTTACAGTATTTACATATCAATTTACTGCTACGGCGAACTGAGAGTCTGTTAAAGTATTAAAAAGTCACAGCCAAAGCTTATGGAGGGAGGTCAGTGTTATTCAGTGGTAATAATGACAAAATGTCAGATGAATGTGATATACACAGAGCTGAATTCTTTGAGTTGCAGAGTATTTCAAATAATTTCAAAGAGTGCTGCAGTGATTAATCGATCGAAAGAAAATTAATCCAGCTTCTCAAATATCAGGATTTGTTGCCTTTCGTTGTCACCTCTGGCATTAAATGAAGAGTCTTTGGGTTTTCAACTACAGGTTGGTGTATAGAAGCAATTTGACGACGACACTTTGGGCTCTGATGTGTGATAATCTTTGTTCACAATTTTTTTGACAATTCAAAGTAAATGATTAATCGAGTAATCATTATGATAATCAGCAGATTAATCAACTATATACATAACTGGTTAATTGTTTTCTTTTATTTTCCCAAATAACTACGATTTTAAAAAATGTTAGTTCTCAAATAGGTGAATTGGATGCTTTTGTTTTTTCTTTGGCATTTTGTACCGTTTCTTGACAGTTTTAAGGCGAAACAATTATTGAGAACATAATCTAAAAATGAATTGATAATCAAAAACAACTCTAAACAGCTGATGGTTTAACAAAATGTTCATGCAGTCATCCGGCAGTTCGATAGCCGCTGTGCACTGAGCCCAGCTGTGCAGCGGGAAACCATGCGCTTAACCTCGCTGCTCTCTTTCAGGGAAGAGATTCTGTAGTGAAACATTGTGTTCCCTTTCAGAAGATTCACTCTGTAAAAACACACAATGAAGGGCATGCATTCACGCCTTACAGCCACTTAACTGGATTAAAACCTCCAACAATATTATAATACATCATCACAGACCCAAGCAGACAGCGCAGAATGAGCCACCGATGGGGCTGTCAAATCCTAACGGTAAAACCAAACAAACGTGCAGCACAGGTATCACTCGCAGATAAACAAAGACTGTGAAAGCCATGACATGCTCCCTGTTGACTGTGCCGTAGCAGCCTAGAGCAATGAAAGACCTCTGCAGCCACAACCTTGGGAGCTGGTCTCTTCAATCCAGCAGGAAAGCCACTGTTTAGACATGGCTTTGTCCCCTCGTCGGATTGGCAAAACAAACAAGTAGCTGGTGATGTAACCAGAGTCTATGTAAGTGCATAACACAGGCAAAGGATACAGTGAACACCCCCTCCTCTGTTGTATCATCCTGCAAACTGCTTTCTCACTCACTGACAAGGCATGATGTTTCTCCTCTGATTAACCATGCACGTCCAAGCAGACGTCCACAACATCATAGTCATCTAGCTAGCTTTCTCAACGGGCCCTGACTCAGCCTGGCCAGCTCCGCAACGAACTCCAAGCAGCCCAGGCACCTGTGGGACTAAGATGTCACCCTAGACGTGGAGATGGAGAGGTCATCCTGTGCGACAGTAGCCACACCGCTTTTATACACTCAAGCACCAGGGCTCCATGAACACTCTCCTGGCATGGACAATCACTTGACAGATGGGACGTGCTTTATGCCAGTCTTTATCAGGCCTAAGAAGCAGCGTTCTCACTCATGCAGAAAACTGAAAATTACCACTATCCAGCTAAGGTTACCAAAATTATGGGTTGCTAAACTAACTTAGAGTTAACAGTAGACTGGCGATGGAAGCAGTATTAACCAGTAGTTGCTAGCCTGCCTGACTCAGCACAGGCAATCCTCACATGGTGTCAAGCGTCAGAACTGAGGGACGAATATGGTGACGCATGTATAATGCAGCTCATTTGCCTTAAACACGTGAACAGAGGTCTTCAATCAGGCTGTGTGTATGTTTGAACTGACTAAATCAAATGAAAGGGATTACATGAGCTATTCATCTTAAGGGCAGGTTGAGGCTGCTGTTTGCAGTTTGCAGCATAATTAAACTAAATGTCAAGTGAAGCGTGTGTTGTTATTTCAGTGTGTGTACCATGTTGTTGCGGTTGGGTCCAGGCCTCTCTCCATCCAGTCGTGTGGGCATCTTCAATCCTCCGTACTTCTTCCAGTAGGTCCAACAGGAAGCACATAGGCGACACTGCATGTTGGGAGGTCCCCACGAGTACCACTGGTAGGAGCTGCTAACTACACACACACACAAACATACACAATCACATAGTGCAGTAAACGCGCACATATAAACATGTCCAGGATGACGCATAATCCTCCATAATCATGAACATGTGCTCGTGTGCATACAAGCGAGAGCACAACCTTTAATCATTTGTGCCTGAATTAACTATAACCCGTAATACACCTCACATAATACTCCGCTTCAGGGCATGTAATTACATTCTCTCTCCCCTCCAATATATCAAATGGGGGGGGGGGGGGGG
>KV751360.1:2196212-2237435 GCA_001698575.1 Mola mola
AGTGTGGGGGGGGGGGGGGGGGAAGAGAGAAAGTAGTAAATGTGTGCCTTATTAAAGAGGACAACGAAGATCGGTGCTCTTTAAATTATGAGGTTTGAAATTAAAATGTACCCCAAATAACATACACACACACTGTAATTGCACCTGAGAGTACACTGACATTAAGCTTTTTAAGCTAGACACCTTTTCCCTGTGTTAAAATGTCAAAACAGCTCTACGTGTAAACTAAACCAGCAATTTTCTCATCAAAGATTGATCAGTTCCCAGCAAACACATTTTATAGTAAGAAATGAATAAGTGTGAATAAGCAAATTTAAATGTCTTTATCCCTCCTTTCCAGCCATTATCCATGTATCCTTTAGGAGAGGCAAGGGGCTAGAGCCGAGCCCAGCTGACAATGGGTTAAACTAAAGGCAAGCAACCATTGGGACATTCGCAACTATGGGCAATTTAGAATCAATTAACCTAAATGGCAGGTCTTTGAACTGTGGGAGGAAGCGTGATCAGAGGGAGGACACCCACAAAGACGTGTTAACCACTGCCTCTTAGTACTGTCAACAGGTTTCTTCCGCATTTGGACCTGTAATGTGCTGTGTACAATCATTGTTATTACACTGTTATAATATTTTATTTGCTATTGATTTGAGAGCCTATTCAACAGCCTCTTTTAAAATTCACCATTCAATGTAGCAAGATATACCAAAATATAAATATCATAGGTAAGTAGCTATGAAATATAATTCATAACAGCGATGACTGCAGTTACACGTGTGTGTGACTTACTGTAGCAGCTTTCACAGGCTCTGCCGAAGGCCGGGGTCTGGCCTGAGCCCGGAAGTCCTGGGACTGCTGCCCCCGCCGCTCCATTCACGAGAGCTGGTTTTACGCTGTTACTCAGCTGGTTGGGGTTGGGCTTGTTACTGGAGAAGCACAGGAGGGCAGACACAGGAGGTCAGTGCAGCCAAGATAATAGAGAAGAAATAACAGTCATTGCTCTGCTCCCACAGACAGGTATAACCTAAACTGCACTGAGAACTGTCATGAATACTATATTAAACAAAGGTTTGTGTTCTGAAAGCAGCAGCAGAAGTCCAACACTAAAACAGTCCGGAAAACAATTTTTGAAGGCTCAATGTGTTCCGATGAGAGAGTTGCGCACAGAATCTCTAATAATACAAGTAGACTTGCAGAGAAACTTGCACGGTGATACTCACTAGTTAGGGATGTAGACCTGCTTCAACTTGCTTTCTGCCTCAGCTGCTTTTAATCGTTTCTGGAGCAGAAACAGTGGAGAAGGAGGAAGTACAGAAAGAGGAGAAAGAAGAGTGCGATTAAAAGCATTTAATAGTAAATTTTGTCAGAACTCTATTTCGATTACATTGATTCGACAGGGTTTTTTTTTGTATTTTGTTGAAAAACACATTACTATATTATTCTGAGCTACATATGACAGAATATAGATGTATGCCAACAGATTCTGTCCAGATGATGTTGATGAATGAAAAATTCTTGAGTGAAGAGTTAAAGAATAAACAAGATTCCTCCATGCATTTAAATTAAACGCATATGTATCAATGTGTCATCAGTTTTAGGGTATAAAGAGAGGAACTTAAGGGAAAAATTAATAAATAAAGGCCATTCATACATCCTAAGGAAGTTTTTCTTAAATTAATGAATGTGGTTACCTGCTGTACATATCTGTCTGTGGTCTTCCACATGTAGTAATACTCAATAATACTCGTCAGGGACTTCCAGGGCAACTGGAGAAGAAGAGAGGGCATAAATTAATTTCGGTGTAGTGGTGAGAGCCGTTTTATGACTGATAGGTTTCGAGATCTCTTATGTTCTGACAAAAACAAATACAGTATTTTTAAAGACACAATGCACGGGAAAAGTGGAAGCACTCCTACATAAATCTGAAAAATTCTTTATCTTCATGTGTCACAGAAATGCCATTTTATGACATTTTTCATATTGGTGACCAAAAACAATAAATCTGGCCACAAAATCCGTTCAACCTTGCAGAAGTAGTTAAGAAACGTATCCTCTAAGAAGTTTGAGCTGTCAAACAGAGGCCCCACCCATAATGGTGGTGAAGTGTTTTTGTCTGACAGAAGACCTGAGCGAGTGCACTGACAGCAGCCGGCCACCAGGTGGTGGACTGACGCTCAGGGTGAGAGATTAGCAGCAAAGTCTGAGAAAGGTAGCAGCACCATTCTTCAGGGCTGAAAGCACAGGAGACTAGAGCAGAAAGGCAGCTTTCTCCTGGCTTTAGTTAGCTTTCTCAAAGATATTCCTGTGGAATGTTTCTCTGGATAACTGGCCATTGTGCTTAGCTTTAACATTTTTCACTCTTCACCACGGGCTGTCTGCAATCTCAGTGTACAAGAATACTATTGTGCTTGAAGCTTGTTTTGTATATAATCAGCAAAAGGCCTAAATTTAGTCGAAATGTCTGCTCCAAAACTCTAATTCGGTGGTTTCTGCACTCACAGGCAGTAATTATGGGTGCAGAGAATCGCTGTGCGCATCTCTAAATAAGACTGCATATCCCACGTAAAGGTTGATTAGCAGTAAAGTGCTCAATATGTTGCATGTCTCTCAAATGTTCTCTTCAGTTATTATGAATTACACTCTATTATACTCTTAGAATTACCTAAACTAACAAGAGAGGAGACACATAAAATCAAGTTCTGACAATCCTTCAGAATTACTGTATTTCACATCTTGTAAAATAAAACCTTTGATTTAAAATCCAAAATGTGTGCTGTATTCAAAAATATCAATATCCCCATGAACTGTAGTTACATCAACTAGACTAATAAACATGATAATCCTTTTTAGCAACTTATTTATCAATAGACAGTGTGTAAATTAGATTCTGGATGATCTCTCAGATTTTAAGAGAGAAAGTCCTTGATTTAGATTTAGCTATAGTGTGTGATTTGCAAATACAAGTCCCAGCACCTCTTATGTTTACAGATGAACACATTATATCTTATATGCACACCAAACTGTACAGCATGTTGTGGTTATGTAGAGTATGCCAGACTTTTTCTGTGACTTCGTGAACCCTTTTTGACATTTGAAGGTCACCAGGCAACCAGAAGAGCCTGTAGAGTATTTTTTTCCGTTGAAGAAAGCTAGCTTTTTCCCCTGGTGCTAAGCTGAGCTAACCGCTCTCTGCCTTTATGGGCAGATATCAGTGTGTCCCGATCGTCTTGTGTAATCTCCTGCGAGAACAGGAATTCCTTTAAATGTTCTTTTTATTGGCTCACTACTCACAAAATCCTGCTGGATATCGGTGAAGTCTTTGCCGTACTTCTCCAGGGCCTCCTCAAACAGGTTTGCCTCAGAGGCGCTCCACTCCTCCATTTCATCCCTGCAGAGGACAGGCCCACCCTGAGGCACCAGTGCTGCGATGGCTCGGGTCATGTCGTAGCCTGTGGCATGGAGCGTGTCCATAGCGTGGAACTACAACATGAGGCAAAAATACATGTTAGTCTTCAGACTACTGTGTTAACCGTTTGTTTATGTCCAAGGATTTGGGCTATGTTTGAATGAATGTGGACACGTGGGTAGCTAGAAAGCATCTCGTCTATGTTTAATAAATGACGATAAGATCTAGGGCGGCACAAAGCTGCACCAGGCTTCTGGGGCCAAGTGCTTGTTACAGATACCCACACAGGCTGCAACAAGCACACAACATACATGCATGTGCACAAGAAGCATCTTCTCATTATCGCTACAGTTTCCATCATTGGTGTATTGCTGCTCCCCTGCGTATCTCACCAAGGTGATGTCTCTGGAGGCTGCAGCAGCACTCATGTGCAGGCTTGGCTGCCGGACAGAACTACTGCAGTCCAGGGCTCGGGCGAATGTACCGACCGATCTGTGGGACACAGACACGATGAGAATGATAACAAGAAATGATACATGTTAATGGAGAGGAAATACACGTTTACTTTCACCATGTAGATGTTAGATTAGGTGGACTGATATAAATCCACCTGAATGTTTTTCTGAACCTGCAAATGAAGCCTTTCAAAAACCTACAGAAGCTTTTGATTTGAGGAGTAATGATATTTTCCTGTTACCTTCGGTTAAGACTTCACCCAAACAGGGATGAATCTGATTACGCTATTCACTGATGCAGGGTAAAGCTAACACTAAACCTATCCTAAGTTGAAAGGGGATTTTGACTTGAGTGTTATTTTTCTGGGAAATATGCCCACCAAATGCTTACTACAAAAATTATTATTATAGTATTAGCAGGTAATAAAAAAGCAATGATCAAGAAGTGAAGCTCAGTGAGGAATCTCCAACAATCATTCAATGGGTTGAGACACTATTTAAAATTATGGAGCGAAAGACTTTCTCTGTGACATGTTACTGGAAATGTTATGTCAATTGTAACTGAGTGACTGTATTCTTCTCATGACATTTACAAAGGTAAGTGCTACTTAACACAGCATAAACTCTGACAGGAGGGGGGAAAAAAGCTAACCTGGCTCTGTCTAAAGGAAAAAAAATAAATCTAGCACCATTTCTAAAGTTCAATAACTTTCAGAGACAGGTTACCTCTTTCCATTTGTTTCTAGTCTTTATTCACTGCTAAGTTGGCTATATCTTGGCTCAATAGTCAAATTAAGCACACAGATATGAGAGAGGTATCACTTCTCGAAACTGACCTCCAACAAGAACGCAAACGAGTAGCTTTTCCTTTCCTACGTTTTCTTACTTGTTTTTTGCATGCTTTTGCATTTCTGCTCTGACTTACCGAGCAACTACTAAGAACTGGTCGATCTGTTTCTCCGTCAGTGAGCTGGTGGGGTCCCAGATTTTCTCCTCTAGTTTCTCCAAGTCCCTGCCATCGTCCTCACCTACACGGACCCAGAGGAGACCCAGACAGAGTTAATTCCCCCTAGATTCTAAAGGCCGCTATGGCTCCTTATCGATCATATCGATCGCATCAATCAAATTTGATTTATTTACTGTATTTTTTCTTCTTTTAAAATAGAAAAAAATCCCTATCTTTTTTGGAGCTTTAATGAATCCCAGAGTTGAATAGGTGGGGTCTGTCTCGATGCCAGACTGTAACAAACCAGCCAACCTGTCTGAGTTTCGACACATGTAACAGAATTTCATTAATACGGCTTTAATTAGAGAGCTTAGAGTCCCATGGATCCATAATTGCAATTTCAAAGGTATTCCCACCTGCTAAGAGTAATATTCTAGCCAAAATTTGAACAATAAATCTGGCAGTAAAACAGTCGTATTTGAAAAAATTGTTAATATCTTCATAAAATACTGGCCCAAAATATCTGAAAAGTATCCTTCAGACTGCAGGGATGAAAATATTGGACAGTATTATGGCTGAGTTGCAAAACACTGACAACATTGTGCAAGTTATATGCTTTAACTTTCATTAACAGTTTAAAAGCAAGAACAATCAATGCTGCTCACTGCAGCTTCAGGGTGCCTACAGACAGCAAGCGGCCGCCTCTGCCTCCATTGTTTTCAATGTAAACATAGCTGCAGATGTGACGCCAAGGCCCAGCTGCAGCGGCTCACGGCGTGACCACAGCAGCCACAGAAATTATGACAAAGAGAAATGACTCGGGTGCTGATTTGACTTTAACCACTTTCCGTGGAAGCAATTTGACAAATCGGATTGAAAACAAACAACAGGTTTGTCTTAACTTCCAGGAATGAATGTGCATTCAGATGTTCGTAGGCATACATTTTTTTTCCACATTATGTTCATTCATGCAAATTATTACATATTAGCATGCATACATTCTATATTAAAAGGAATGAGACATGTTTCTTGCTGAAAAACACAAGTTTTTGTTGTTGTTTTGCCAACATGGCCATCTCTATAAAGCTGCTTCATAGGTTCTACATTTGACTCTAAAATCATTACTTAAGCAGCACATAGGCAACTTGTTATCTTAAATTCTTTGATTATATGTCATCAACTTATAAAAATATCTTTTCAATCAAAGAATTAGTAAATGGTCCTTCAGGCTAGAGAAGGCTGCTTCAAGCCTATGAAATGTTCCAGAGAATTGAGCAATTCCAAACATCAAAAGTTGAGTAGTTTCTTTTTGCGGTCCAGAATCCCACATTAATAATAAAAAAAATACTGATTACAGCAGTGTAAAAACTCCCCTGCAGGAAAACAGCCAAGTTTTAAGTATGACTTACCTTCTTTCAGGAGGTCGGTGATGTCGGCCTGGAACTTGTTCCCAACGCGGATCTCCCCCTTATCAGCAAGCAAGGTCTTTTGCTGAGGGTCATATACCAGCGAGTAAAAGAAGGCATCCTGGGAAATTCAGATGGGAGGAAGGCGTGAGGATGGAATGAAAGGAACAGGAAGAGAGACGCTGAGGCAAAAGAGAGAGGGCCATACTGGTCTCTGCTTGTGTGCGTGGGTGTGTGTGTGTGTGTGTGTGTGTGTGTGTGTGTGTGTGTGTGTGTGTGTGTGTGTGTGTGTGTGTGTGCGCTCCTACTTTCCCCCTCTGCTAAGTCTCTTGTCTCCTCATTACTTTATGTGAAAAGAAAATTCTGGGGTGTGTGTGTGTGTGTGTGTGTGTGTGTGTGTGTGTGTGCGCTCCTACTTTCCCCCTCTGCTAAGTCTCTTGTCTCCTCATTACTTTATGTGAAAAGAAAATTCTGGGTCAACATGCTGAATAATTCATCTGGAAACAAGAATCTCTTAAATCTTAAGACTCTCACACACACACTCCAGTTCTTAATCCTGAAACCAAAACACACCTCATCACAGCTTAGAAGACCACATATATTTTAGAGCTACTGTACATACTTCTCTGTCCAGATATGACTTGAGGGCCTCTGTCTCGTTCAGCAGTGTCACACAGCACTTCCCCCTAGAGTCACACAACACACAACGGTCAAACGTAAAGTTCATGAGATAATGCGTCACATAAGTTGTCAGATGAAGGCTGGTCCACACTCTCCTCAGCATAAGACGCTGTCTAAGAGGACGTTTTGATGGAGGATGTATGTCAGAATCTGCAATGGTGTTAATGATCCAACTGGCGGAGGCCCATACTTGATGAATCATGGTCCGGTGCGCAGACACAGACAGCACTCATCTCTGTCCCCTAAGCGCTGCCGTCTGAATTCAAATTATTTATCAGCTTATTAGTTATACCCCTCTAGCCTGAAGCAAACACAACTTGGCACAGTGCTAAACTTAAATATGGCGCATAACCTTGTTGCGTGTCGGCATTCTGCTGGAAATATTAATAAAGTGTGAATCCCTGGCTTAACAAACTGCTCAGAGTATTTTTATTCAAGCAGATGTCAGTTTGCGCTACCTGCCTCTCCTCTGAAATGTCAAGTAATAATGTGGTAATGATTAGGTGGGGTTGCCAGGTGCTTGCCGATGAGTGAAGGCAGTTCTATAAGTAGAAACAGCGTTCGGACATTTAGGGCTTGCCGTGCATGCGGCATACGACTGCATTTATTTTGAGTCTATCTGAACCGGCTGAACCAACTGTAGTGCGACCTCACAATATGTAGGGTTGCAGCATCCTTTGACTTCCAAAATGTAACTAATCAAAACTCCATTTCAAATGTAGCTTTGTACCAAACTTGACTAAAATCCCTCAATGTATTCTTAAGGTATTGCGCTCACAAGAGTTCAGGTCACAGTGACCTTGACCTTTGACTTCCAAAATCTAATCAATTCAACTTTGAATGAGAGTGGACATTTGTGCAAAATATGAAGAAAACTCCTGCATGTATTCTTGAGGTATCACGTTCTCAAGAATGACCAGAACTTTGTCCAATCAACAGTGCAACGCTGATTGGACAAAACAAGGCCTACTGTCACATATGGGATTTATTCCCATATGATCCAGATTATATCCCAGATTTCTCCCTCTTTGAGTTTTGTTTGTTTTTTAGCAGACCAGCCAATTAATTGATATATCTAAGAAACAATCTGCAGATTGATCAAGAGTAAAACTAGTGGTTAGTTGTCTAACCTTATTTTTTATACCCGACTATATTAGAAAGATACCCAACTTTCCCTTTTGGTGAAATTTAAGTTTTTAACTCTGTTTTTATTCCTTGCTCAAGGAAATTGTTCAGTCCACTCTCTACGCCACACACACGTCAGAACAGCAGCCTTACAGCTTACAGTTCAGTCTGTATCAAGGATGATCATATAGTACTGCTGCTGCTTCATATTTAAAGTGTACAGCAGCTGAAGTAGTCGCAGGAACGTCAACCATGATAATGCATCAAAATGTTTAAAAGAACTTGCTTTATGTGGCAGAATAACAACCAGAGAACAGTTTTTGATTGAATTCTTAAATAATTTGATTGCACTTAAAGAGATAAATCAGTTCTACTGTTGGATTTCTGTCAAGGTAGCTTTAGTAGTTACCACAGGTGTCGTGGAATATCCAGACCTAAAATCCTGACAACAATTTCATATTTCCCTTAGAGTGAACATTGTTTTGCCAGTGCAGTAAGATAATGGCACTTGTTTTCTATACATGAAATAGTGTGAGTCTTTGGTGCATGGTAAGGATGCTATATTCAAAGCTTGAGAGGGGTATTTGCTATCAAAATAGTGCTCTGTGAGAGTGAAATTCACAGGGGAAAGAGAGTAATTAAGAAAAGAAAAAAAAAGGGCTGAGTTAAAAACAAACTGATCATTTTGAAGTAGAATACCAGAGTTGTACACATCAATATACCTGATGTGTGTGGCGGGTAAAGATTCCAGCTGGCGGGACAGGAAGAGCTCTCTGTGCCTGAGCTGGTGTTTCTGTTTCTCAGGGAGGTCGGCCATTTCTGGATTCTCCATCTCCTCCTCCAGCTCCCCTGGGTGTTAAAAGGGAGCAAGGTCAAACATACACCCATGAGATGAGGTGGAACAATGATGTCCACTGGGATAACGAGCGGGGGACTGCAAATGTATTGGCTGCGGTCTCAGGTGCACAACAAGCAGATACAAAGATCGCTTGATGAGCTGGAACAATGAAGTCCCCATGGAGAGGGAAATATACGTATACTATATACACTCTCACTGATTATGTCTACATGACACCTGCAATATAAATCCAGCAGCATCAGCAAAAGGCATCTTTTCTATTGCTGCATTCCCACATATACGACAAAACTGATATATGGATATGGCTGCTTGACATCCCTCCTTGTGCCCTCAGCTTCTCCTTCATTGTAATGTTTTCAATATAATATTACGTAAAAAAATCTCTATTTCACATGTGGGAATTACTTATAAAACTGAATGCGATGTTAAAAAATACCAATTTATCAATTCAAAAACATTAAGAAGACATGCTGTATTCAAGTATTTTCTTTGGGGAACTGAGAACATGAATGGCAAAATATTTGGGGAAAAACAAATAATTAAGTTAAATTTGTAACATTCTTTTTAATCAAATTTTACTGCTAGTGAAATAAAGACATTAATTATAAGGCTCTGCATCATGGAAGCTACCATGGGGCCAATTACAACAATTGAACACACCAAAGAAATGGAAAAAAAATACACCAAATGTAGAGAAAGTCTCTTTAAATAGGCCTGATGCGGGGTCAGCTGTTACTTTTAGAACTTCAGTATTTCTAAAATCCAAGCTCTAAAAGTAGGTGAATTAGATGATGTGTCTGTATATTATCTGTACTAATTTCTTATATATGGAGCGTAAGAAGACATCTTAACTTCCTTTAAAATGTTTTTTCTAAAAATTTATTTCATCATTGAAAGACTGGTTATAGTCTAAGAAATGGCCTGGCTGATTGATTTTAATTTTCCTGGTATCAATGTCAATCAAATTTCAATTTGATTTCCTGTCATCATATTAACACACAGGAGGTGAAAATCAAAGGCAGTGTGTCTTTTCAAACACAGGATCCCGGTTGCTCTTGGTAATCCATGGACCTTTCTGTACTTTCTACCTGTTCTGTGGATTATCCAGAGTAACAGGGACTCTGGATGTGAAGGGCAAAATCTTCACCAAATGGGTTTATGTAGCTTCTATTTATAGTTAGGATACACAGGTGGCACTGATGGTTGAGGTTAAGGTTAGAAAGGATATCATTAACACTGGCGATTTAAAGGGATGGGATTAAACTAACAATAGTCAGACAGCAATGTAGCCAGTTTTGATATACTGTATATTAAAGTATCCAGTATTTTTTAAACAGAAGCCCTGTTTGTAAATCTTTCAGAATAAAAACTTTCACAAAATACATCTATATTCAAAACTACTCCAGTATTGAGTTTGGACGCCTGGACTGTTTGCCTTGAAAAGGCTATACAATGCAACAGCACAGGGCAAGTCGAGAAGTTGGAAATAAATCACTTTTAACCACAGCTAACTATGGTCAATATGGAGTGGATTACTTACAGTGTTTTTGACTCAATAACTGCAAAGATAGTGTTAAAAACAAATGTTTGTACGGTCCATGTTTTTCGTTCTTTTCTCTTCCGTCTGTGGCTGATGGTGGACCCCCAAAATGGCCAGTCAATTACCAAAGGGGCTCTGTTTTGTGAAGTTTTCAGATGTTTACAAAAGGAAAAAGAATTTTGGGATTTATTTCAAAGTGATGTCTGATTATTTAGCAGATTAGCACAGCATGGAATAAATACTTCAGAACTACAGCAACAGGAGGTAGATAATGGTAGAAAAGAAAAAAAAAAAAACAACATTCTTTAAGTATCTTTGTCAGTATATTTACAGTTATTGCATAAAAACACACAGGTGTTTCACTTTAGGTATTTACTCCATGTTACCAGACACTTGCAATAACATTTTGAGCATTGTTAGTGGCAAAAAGTGATATATTTTTGACATTTCTACTTGCCCAATGATGTATGAAAAGGGATGTGTTTTGTGAACATGGCAATTGTAAAAGACCAACAAAGAGGGTTTAGGTTGAAAAATACTGAATAAATTCTTAGATCCATAAAAATACCGGATTCTACTTTCCCCGTCCTTGATAAAACTTCTCCAAAGCCACAGAAAGAAACTATATGTTCATTGGCTGACTAGC
This sequence comes from Mola mola, assembly GCA_001698575.1. NCBI lineage: Eukaryota > Metazoa > Chordata > Actinopteri > Tetraodontiformes > Molidae > Mola > Mola mola. The sequence goes on from KV751360.1 coordinate 2,207,271, forward strand.
ATCTGACTAGAAAATTGAACCTCTTGTGCAAGACTGACTCCATTTAGGCTTGTTTTTTTTCAATTAGCTAACTAATTGTTCTCAAGGCAGCTTTCACAGATAGGGTATTGTGCCTCAGCGTGCTATTGACATGGATTCTCTGAGATTTTTCTGTTAAGCCAAGTGGAACCACATGGTCCCAGCACCTTTGATTCAAAGGAAAATCTTTACAGGGGAAAAATACAGAGAAAACACACACACAAACACAAACACACACACACACACACACACACACACACACACACTATAGGAAATGCAAGAATCGAAAGAGGAGAACAGTCCTGGAAAATCAGCACAAGAATGAATGGATACAGCGACTATGAGAATAGATTTATTGGCTGCTGGTTGGCAATATCTCTATAGCACAATTCCTTATTCGTGTGGATGAGTGAGGAGGAAGAGACAGATGTAAGACCAAATGAGTAAAAAAGGACATAAAAAGAAAGTGAGATGGAATGAAAAATATATCAATAAAGAGACGGACAAAATGGGTAAAAAGGGCAAGGGGGGAGAAAGTGTGACAAAGTGATAAAAAGCATGGAAGCATGAGATGAAGAGAGACTTAAGAAGAGTCACAAAGGGGGGGAAGAGCGAGGAGGAGAGACAAAGACATGCAGAGCGAACGCCAGACAGATCGGAGGAGAGACTATCGAGGCCGGTGAGCGAACGAGACAGGAGAAAGAGAGCAGTCGCTACGTGCTCCAATTCATTTGGAGTTTCATTAGAGGAAGCGAGACAGAAAGAGGGAGACGGGGAGCAGAACAAAAGCAATCAAGGGATTTTCAGGAGAAGAGCTGTGTGGCCAAAATCAATACGTACTCCTTCACTCTGGCCAGCACTCAGCAGACACGGTAACAGTGTATCAGTGCATAAACACACACACACATCATCTGCTATGTAAAAGCAACAAAACACGGATGAGATTATTAAGAACAAATTACCATTCACAGGAAATAATTTGTAAGAAAGTTAGTAGAGTGAATGTGTGTTAAAGACACATCAAATATGTGTGACTTGACTAAAACACATGTTTTGGTATTTCTTAGTTGTGTACACAATAAGTGTGTTGCACATTTGCTTAACATTTATGTTATTTATTCTACTAATGTTCTCAAGGTTCTCCAGCCAGACTGCTCATAATGAGCTTGAAACTGCTGGTGGCGTTTTCCCTATGAGGCACTGGCTGACTGCATTAGCATAAAAAATCTGAATCAAATTTAAATTGCAAGAGGTGTATTCATCGCAGGCAGACTTGCCTTTTTTTCTGAGCAGGAGGAGGCAAAGCCAAACTTTTAAGACGTGTTTATTTTCCTGCACTTCTTTTTGATAGTGAATCAATGTTGAAGAAAGAAACTCCTAGGTTACACAAAAAAAATCTTTAAAAAATAATGGATAAATTGTTTGGTAAAAAACCCCCCCCCCAAAAAAAAACAGGCTGTTTTTGTTTTCAAACAAAGCTGCAAAAACTCTCCAAAGAAAAACTGATGGCACATGGTGGTACAACTGGAAGGAAAACACTGTAATCGAGTGGTTTACCCCTAACTTTTTGGTCAGTGGTGTTGGTTAACCGTCATATCCCCTCACACATCAGCATTTGACCGTGACTAACTACTCTCTTTAACTTGTACATTCTTTAAAGTGAGGGGGCAAATATCCATATTGTGTCTGTCCCTAAAACTTCATATAACAGTCAAAACTGCCCAGCACAGGTTCCCAAATTTCAAAGTGGCATTTAAATGTTTTGTTCAGTCCAAAATCCAGATGTGTTCAATTTACATAAAGAACACGAAGAAATACCAATCAATATAGAGCTACAACAAATCAGTCAATCGAAGTCTCTTGAAAGTCCAATAATCATTTCAGTGTTGTTTCTAACAAAACAATGTCAAAAATGTCAGAATGTACTACTTTTCTGTCATCTCTGAAAGTACTGTGAATACGGAGTTTAAGGGTTTTAACTATTGGGTGGATTAAGGAAGTAATTTGAAGACTTCATTTTTGGCTTTTTTGATAATTTACGCAACAAATGATTAAACAATTAACGTGAAAATAAAATGCACATTATTCGATGATTACAATAATAATGTTAGATGCAGCTGTAAATTGATATAGTACATCTAATTCATATTAGTTTAAATCTGGATGAGGAATCTATTGCGCCTAATTTCATAATACAGTTTCAATAACAGGAAGAGTAGTATCTTAAAACCCTTTGAGGCAATAACGTGATTTGTGGTTTCAGGTTGTATAAATAAAACTGACCTGACTTCGGAGCTTATTCTCAGTGTGTGAGTGTTTGAAAATGTACACACACACCAGGAGGATTATGTACCGGTTCATCAGTTGGCTGGCCCCCCTAACAGGCCCCTGGCCATGCGTCTTCGAGTAGTAACTCAACTCCCCAACCTCAGTCCTCCTTCTCCTCTCCTCCTCTGAACCAATCGCCTGGCAGTGCACCCACACCATACTCTCCTACAAATTGCCTCACCATCTCACCTGTCCCGGCCAATTATCAATTATTGATGAATGGGTCGCCTTACCAGGCTGAGAGACCGACCGGAGAGGGAGAGGAGAGCAAAGAGCAGGCCCGAGGGTGAGAAGAGCGCAGCAGACCGTTATTACCTTAACAAACTGACTGCAAGTGTGCCTCGGAAGGACGAGAGACAGAAGAGGCTGCAGAATTTTTTTTAATAACTATCAGTGTACGTATTTCAGTGACGCTGACCATTGCTGCCCCTCTATCTGGTGTAGATGCCTCTCTGCATCTCTGCCCTCTTAAAAGGTTCCTGTTCCAGTAAATGCACTGATGTGGTGTATCCAGATACTTTTGCCCCGAATCAATATGCGTTGAAATTCAACAAGTGTTATAATTGGATAGTATTGTTAATTGCAATTTCCTTTTAATTCTTGAAGAAATTCCAAATAAAATAATTGCATTTTAGAGCAACGTTTCTAAAACATCTGAAATCACCTCGTTGTAGATTTAAGGAACGGCTGTCTCGGAGAAAAACTTGCTTGATGGAATGAGATGCTGCAGTTCCAAATTGTGAACCATGTTTGGAAATACATTACTTTCCACCATTATCCGGGGTCCGTTGGCTTGCTGTGCCATTTGTTTTGCTTGCTACTTTTTATCTCCGGACTCATGTTGTTACCACAATATGATAGCTGTATACGAGTTTGTTTCTATTGATTCCAGGGAGGAAAAAATATTTCAAAAATCATCTCATAAAAAAAAAAAGGCAATACACAACTTGATTTTGTTTCCCAACCTCAAATATGTAGAATGTAGAAATATGTACAATCTGCTTTAAAATAACAACTTTTATGAGTGGAAAATTGTTTTAACTTTGTTGGAATCACTGCATTACAGTTAACTGAATTTTCTGACCTTAGCACTAATTTCCCTTCATTAACAAAATAGTGCTCTAAGAGACTAAATTACTCCCTGCTACAAAAAATGCAATTCATAAAAAAACTTTTGAATACATCCAAAACATCACCCCAGTCAATTCTGAGACAAGAGTTTTGTCAATACTGCCCAGCTCTGCCTATACTAAATGAGCTGATTTTGATGATGTCATCACAGCTGTAGGCTAAAGCCAACCAGCTTTGTCCATTTATGGAGATGTATTTTCAATTTTATAATCATTTCACTTTTCCCAACTTTCCCCACTTTTTATTCACAACACATTCAAAAATATGAGCAACAGCAGTAATGTCACTAGAAAAACAAAACAGTATCAGAACTAGACAATGTAGTACTGATGTATCTGTTTTGTTATTTGTACAACGGCAATTCAAGGAGCTGAAACCCTCGAGGTGTAGCTGTAGAATGACGGTGTCAGGAACGGTACAAGAGTAACATCGTTTGAGTGAGCAGCTCTTGAAACTTAAATACTTTTAAAAACATTTCAGTGCATTTGATACAGTGGTGTAAAAAGCCCTTAAAAAAGAACATACTTGAGTATAAGTAAAGATATCTTACCTAAAAGTTAAATGAAAAGTTTAAGTCACCCTTTCCTTTTCTGCTTTGGCTTTCTCCCATTTTTTCAACAATTGGACCAACCAATATGACTGGATATGCATTTGACTGGTCTTGATGGGAGAGAGCCTGCCAGTCGTTTTGATCTTGTCCGAAAAGACATCGGTCAGATAATCCCATACTGATAATCCCAAAAACTGACTACTATTCAGATTTTATACCGTAGTGAGTAGCTAGATCTCTGATATCGTAGTAGTAGAGAAAAAGTATCACTTTTTTGAGAAGAATGTAGTGGAGTAAAAGTAGAGGTTGCAAAAATGTTCAAAAGTACAGAACTGAGTGCTTCTACTGAAAATCCCTCTCAGGAGTTTGGTTTTGGGCTACTGCAGAAACATGTGCTTGCAACATGGTTCATTACAAGGTAAAGCAAAATAACACTTCCTAATTTCAGGTTATTATACCCTAACAAAAACATGCCCACAAATCCTACACACTAGACCTTTAATTTCAGCTTTTGCTGGATTGTGAGAATCCCACTACATTTGTTAATGTCTCTCCTGAACATTAAATTCTGCACCTGATTATCAGACTCAAGATTTTGATGGCGTGTTTACACCCAATTAAAAGTAAAAGATTTGGAAAATGGTCAAATAATAGAGGCAGCAGATGGTGCAGTATGCTGAATCCTATATATCCCATGGTGCAACTGAAATCTGTCTAGCTGGCAAACACTCTACACCCCCATTTTAAACTATCATGATTACAAAAAAGTATGGAAGCCAATTTAACAAAAAAAAAAAAAAACAAACACTTGAAAACAATGAAATATGGTATATTTAATATCTTACGTCACCTTCATTGATGCTTATTATTATGAAATTTAATGGCAACAATAGTTATAGAGTAATTGTTATAAAGAAGTTGGGACATCATAACATATCACAAGACTCAAAGTTGTGAACCCCCCCCCCCAAAAAAACACCTTTCTGGAGCCTTCCACGGGTAAACAGGCTCATTCTCAATCTGCATTGAGTCAGTTCTCCAATTCTAAACTCCTAGCTCCTCTTGTGAGAGTCAAATTTCTTCAATGTTGTGTAAACAAGGAACAAAAACTGGATGGATATTACCTGCCACTTGAAATATGATTTCTAATAGCAGGTTTACAATAGGGCATGTGAATGACAAAGACTCAGGACAGAGTTTGTCTTTCAGACTGCATGATGTCCAGGCTAATATTTAATGTATGTTAGTGGAAGTTTTGGTTCAACATCGTGGCAGAGGGTTAGCACGAAATCTGATTAGCCGCCAACTGTATCAAAATATGGGTTTAGAAGTAAATGAGCTGTTGCAGTGCCTCTAAATGTCTTCTCCATTTTCCTTAGCTCAATTCTTTCCGTATCCTGGATACTGGAGTTAATTTAAATTTTTTTTAAATATATATGCTTGCTAGTAAGTTTACAAGTTTAACAGCAGAAAGATTAACAACTACTGAAATTATATTTCTGCAAACAACAAAGCAGGTCTTTTAATATAATTCTGCCCTTTCTTCAATCACAAATTTCTAACATTGAAATATTATATCAAGCTGCTCATTCATTTCCAAAACATGAAATCCAAATATGGTCCATAACAGGACAACTCAACACGGGGTGAGGGTGCTGCTGTCACTCTGTAGTGATTACAGCTGATAATGCCACAGTTCATAAAGCTATTCAGTCAGAGATGCAAATGAGAAACTCATCCTCTCTTTGTAGGACCTAGTCACATTATAATATACCATCACTCAAGCCAAACCCAGACAGGTTATTAAGCTAATAAATAGTACCCAATGTCACTGCTGCTGGCAGGTAAGACACTGACATCCAGTTAATAAATTTGCCTATAAAACTGATATAAAAGCGAGCAAAAGAAAAAGATATGAGATGGGTTAATGGCCCATTTGAAGTCCAAAACAAAAAGAAGCTAGTATTGTCCTGAATATTGTCACGAGCCCTCGACGAGCTTTAACTCCATTCACACTGCCCCTGCTTTTTTTTCATCAGTTCGCTGGAAATTGTTGACTTGTTTATGGGAGCTACGAACCACATCTCAAAAAAATCAAATTCTAGTCATGGAAAATTCAATTGCCTAGGGGCGGGGGGTATAATGCCAAGCCCGCCACAGACACTGACCACTCAGGAAGCGGCTTTGCTCACAGGGGAGGGACTAATGCCTGAGTTGGAGGCCCCATTGAGGGAGCGCACAAGATTTCTGCAAGCAAAATGTTTGATCAATGACTCACACCAGACACACATTAAGACACACAGGCCTCATGCGCACACACGCACGCACGCACACACACACACACACACGACTGCCGCTCTCCAGTGGTCCTTAACGAAGCTGAATTAAACAGACCCCTTCAGCAGTTCTAGTGACAGGGCCTAGCGCAAAAAAACTCAAGTCGATCACACATATAGAAGAACACATGATCTCATACACAGGGACATGCAGTGATGCTGCCACTACAGAAACACAGGCAGGATATAGCCCACACCCTTGCGGTGCAAAGCAATTCCTGCCATGCATTTTTGCAAATGTCTGGAAGCCCCTTACCCAAACTGCAGCTGGCAAAGCACAGCCAAAACCAAGAGGCCTTCATAGGAACAGCTTATACAAACACTACTCTGCTCTCAAGTGTTGTGCAACAGTACAATTCTGGGTTAATTCTATCTGCCTGTGTTTGACCAATAAAACAGAATAATAGTTAAATATTTCTGTTTAAATAACACTCACCATGCAAAAAGAAAAGAGTACAAGAGCGACATCGGTGTTTTCTTTTTGTACTTAGTATTTGGGTGGAGAACATCATGTCAGCAGCAGACACATAAGAGCTTCCCATCTGCAGCAGTCTAAACAAAAATCCTGCAAAAGCATACTGTGAAGGAACAGCAAGTGCAAACGGTTCTCAAAAATAATCAATCTTTCTTTAAAAGGAACACAGACTAACTTTTGCTGAGTGCCTCAACGAAGCATAAACAACAAACACATACATACACATTTTCACAAGCCAACAGCCATCATTAAGCCTGCCACACCCAGACATTGTATAGCGGTTGGTTTTACCAGCCTGGATGACAGGACGACAGTTTTTTTAAATATTAGTGTGGCAGTGCTAATGGTATGAATGGTGAAGTGAGTTCAATCAAACTGTGCTAAAATGAACCGTTTTTGACACTGACTCGAATATCCTTATCAGCAGGCATATGCACAAACAGGACACCCACACGGCACAGGACCTGATGCTGAGTAAATCTTTCATGAACTGTCAAATTAACTTTCTAAATTTTAATATGCATACTATAACATTTAATATATACAAAATTACATAGTATATATATTTATAACACTGTCTGTTTCATCTGCAGCGACAGTGGATTGCATACAAAAACAGCAGCCACTGTGCCGATGTGACAAGCGCAAGCGATGCAAACTGAAATAATTCCAATTAAAATGCATGTACCATGTTATATCTTATTCCTGTTTCCAGTGGCATGCACTCCTTCTGAACCAGGTGCTCTTCATTGCCACTCCTGTGTCCATAGCAGTCACAAATGCATTTCAAGGCCTCTTGGTCTATTAGCTGCCAGATACCAAGAAACACCGAGTAGATTTGATTTAGATTTGTGTTAATTACTAAAAATAACAGGACAACCGTCCCCCTTTTATACAATACAACTGAATGTACCATAAGTGATGACAGACAGCCCCATGTTTTAAAAAAAAAAAAAAAAAAAAAAAAAAAGAAAAAAGATCTAAATCCTGCATCCCTTTCCTGGCTCTACTCTTGCAGTGGTGGCACTGTGGAGCTGCACCCTCAACGAATCAATTCCAGTCGACCACTATGGAGGTGCCCAGCCATTCAAGAGAGGCTCTGGCCTTTAAGCGACACACTTCTGCCACCTGCTTCATGGTCTGTTTCCACTTTCTCTTTAATTACTATCTGAAACTGACCATCTTCTTTATGCCTCCCACACATTTCATAAATGGGAACATTAAACGGTATACAGTTTCACATGATGTCTGCAGTCAGGCCTCTCAGAGGAAGGGCTGCAGTCTGGACCATTTCTCTAAGCAACAGCATGCAAACAACTCAATTTTGAATCTTCCTCTGGTTAAAAATCTGCTGGGCAATCCAGCCGTAACAACAAGCGGAATGGCACTTTCCAGTTCAGTGTAATCTGTTTCAATGGTATGCGGAGGCACTACTAACTTTGGAGTGGAAAAGGAACTGCCGAAGGTGGTCAAAGGAAGCAGTTTTAAAACCTCTATGCTGGGTTTTTGATGATGGCTGTTTGTTGGCTGGGTTACAGTCGGTCACTCACTTGCATGTTTGTCTGCCAGGGCGATAAGAGTGCTGGAGATGTCCCTGCGTCGGTAAAAACACACCACTTTGGCCTCCACGTTCCCATTGGCTGTCTGCATAGAAGAGACAATTGGAGTTACCACGGCAACAAGTGGTGCCGCACACAGAGCACACACACGTGCGATCGCGTGCGCGCACAATCACACAGATCAAAGGCCCATAGACGAGGCTAGTTCTTCAACGATGGCTGAAAACGCAGTGTGAGGCTACAGCTATTCTCCTAAATTCACTGCTGCAGTTACCAGGACGGCGTGGAGTGCTGATGGCTGTCTGTGCAGTACTACTCTTTGTTTCTTCCAGGTTATGTTGACACAACATTGTTTTAAAATAAGGAGCTGCATGACAATGTTTTACTGAACGCATCCGGAATAAAGGAAACCATCTGAGGTCTAAAAATCAATAAGGCTTGTTTAGAAAATGATTAGTCGCTCTGAACTTTTTGTTTTTACTCCCTATAATGATGAACAATGGAATAAAGGACTATAAACTGTAAAACTTAGAAGCTGTAATACTTTGTGTTACACATCATTGATAATCACATTTGTATCTTATTATACACCAGGCATATTGAACTAACGGAAACTGTCATAGATACTTAGAGTGATACAGTATAATGTGAGAGGGGACATAAATGGAAAGATGAGAAATAGTAGACATTGATGAAGGAAGTTGTTAATGAAATTGACTCTGCTTCATTTAGGTTTTGCTCTCTCGCTTCACAACAGAAGCAAACACGATCGATCAGTAGTTTAGTAATCTTAAGTCTAACTTGGTCTACAGGCTGAGTGAAGTGGAACATAACAGAGGATGATGATGAACTCAATAGTAACGAACTGTCAAAATAAAGAATAAAAAGGTACGAGTTAAAACACTAAATGCAACTTGTTCTGCAGCTCAAATCATAAAACATAAAAGAAGGTAAGAGCTGAACTGGTGAGGGCCAATAGGGACATAGGCATGAAGATTACCTCAGTCTGCATCTCAGAAAAAGGAAAGATACAAGGTATATCTGGGGTGATCATCGCAGGGCTCCATAGTGTACATTAAGCATATAAAGCCACTGAGTAGGTTAATGTCACAGTTTCTCTGTGATGTTTTAAACAATTCTCAAATAAATGATGAAACTTTGCCTTATATGATTATAAACTCACTAACTTTAGGCTTGAATTGTTGCTTGGTCAAAACAAGCAATCTCAATCCATCATCTTGCATTTGATGAAATGGCAATGTAATTTATAAATATTTTCATTCTAACAGTACAGGAAATTGATTTGTGCACTTCAGACAGACTACTGGCATAGCATAAAAAAGGATTTCAGGCCAACAAAATTCTTTATTTTTCTTTTGCACTTTTCAATCAATCTTAGCCCATGGTTGTCAAGATTGTTCCTTGCCCGGTTCTCCTTTCTAGTTGTGTTTTCTCAAACCTTATTGAGAAGAAACCCAGAGATCCCGGAGGAGCACAGACTGACAGTGACAGGCAGAATAGAAGGCTCACACCAAGCTCTGTGTCAATCACATTAAACAGCCTCCATTTTATCCGCTGCAGGCCTGGGACAGGGGACAGACAGCGGGCACCTGTAACCAGTCTCCAGAGACAGGCCTCTTTTTTTCTGCTGCTTCCACTGAACACTGTACAAAGCAGCACGCTGGGATTTACCAGACATCATCCAGGGAAACATCATTCTATGTACAATACTGCTTTGAGATTTGAAGATTTGAATAACAAATTTGTAAAAGCTATACTTTTTTCCAAAATTATTTCTTATGTTGTTGTTATGGGCAATGTTTGCTCATCACAGTGATGCACATTTCACAAAACGTTGACGTAAGCAGGGAAATAATTTTGTTTTCTGAGAAAATAACCTTTAAATTGTGAATAATCAAGCCAGCTTCATACGAAAACATGAAAAATCGGTAACTGGACTTAGAGTATCAACAACCATTGCTGAATAATTTACTTCAATAACTGATATTATTTGAAATGTTAGAAAATAGTACAAAGAAAACCTTAACGGTATATTCAGACATATGTCTGACTTATCCAATTACTGTCACAAAGAAAATCTAAAAATCCTCACATTTCATAGGACCTTCCAGGAATGTTCTGCATTTTTGCCTCAAAAAAATTACTTAAAAGGAATAATCATTTGGAATCCATAACATTTTATTTCATTTCAACTACACGTTTGTTATAATATATATGATTTTTTTTGCCACAAGCCCCAAAAACTCTTAAACCCACTAATCTTGAGCAGGATATTAATAATCAAACGACTTGAAAAGACTCAGTGTATTGTGCAGCAATAATATATCCTCTTAAAAATATTTTCTAGACACATTAACTAACCTAACCAAAATGTCAAGCATTTTACTAATTTAATCCCAATAATAATGACCAAGGCTCAAAAAAATCTTAAACACATCAGTAAATATTAGAATATTCCAATGTAACTGTATAAGCAATAATCATCAAAATTAAAAGCAAAATGGCCTGAAACACTTCACTCCGCTTGCAATGATTTAAGAATACACAAAAGTCAAACTTTATGAATTAAATTACAATATACGACTTTTCAAAAATCGTATTTCTATAGATGCACTAGTAAAGTTTCCTAAAAAATTGTCTTGATGAGAACCCGTAAAGGGTGAAAATTCTTTTAAATTTACAAAAATTTTACAGACATCAAGATTTGTTTTGCACTACACGCCAAATCTAGGTTTGTTTTTGGTTAAAGGGTTCAACTAAAAAAACAAAATGAAGTTAAGGTTTATGTGCAGTAATAAAATCGATGTGATCAGCTCAATGACAAGTCACATGGAAGAACTGCCTAAAATCTGATTTCAGGTCTGCGCTGCACTCAAGGGTACGAATCCAGCCTTAGACATGCATGCACGCGCTCACCTTGTTCAACTCTTCTATCCTCCTGATCAGCAGTGGGTTGCTGGACGAGTTCTCAAAATAAACATAATCTGCAGAGGGACAGCAAGAAGGACAGAGGAAGAGGGAGGCAGGGGGGAATTGGACGAGAAAGAAGAAAAGAGAAATGTCAGTCAGCACTGCGAGGTCAAACGAAATGTTCAGAGTGGTTCCATTTGGACCACACAATGACAGCATAATCAGTCGGGGAAATTACAACACAGATATCCACCAAATGTTGGTTTAACTGAAGTGGGCTCGATACACACACAGGACATCCAGCTGTACTTGGGAGACTTGCATGAATGAGACATTGATGCAATAACACACACAATCTGGTTCTGCAAACCTTCCATTCAGCCTGCAGCCTTGTATTTCCTCACGCTTTCTTTGTCTTATTACTCCTTTCAGCCGCCCACCCTGCCTCATGTGTTGTTGTTTGCATGCACCGTATGCATTTGTGTGGGTGTGTATGAGAGGCTGCAAGAGCTTCACTACGCATGTGTGCCTTTACCATGCATTCAAGTGTGTATGTGGCTCCTGGCACTGCTCCAGGCCCAGTGGAGGCTTAGCTCTCACCAGGATGTCCCCACAGGCCACAGCCTTGGTAGGGTGCCTGGTCTTAGCCCTGCATGTGTCTTGGCTAAGTGCTGTCAGATTATACCCCACACTTGGAAGGTTGCCTGGAGGCGGAGCCCTCCTCCCGTCTCACTGAACCCCTGCCTCCCCCACCCAGCATTTCCTGAGGTTCCCCATGCCCTCTTGACCAAAAAGGCTACAGATCGTCCCTGAATTTCCAGCAGCGTGCCTGCGATACAAACCCGACTCCTGTCTTCGTTTGCAGTAAAAACTGTCTGGTTTAGGCATGCAATCATCATGCTTGCACACCCAGGATCTGCGCTGATATCCAAATCTATTTTGCATTAGTCTGACTGCCAAAGTTAAAGGAAAAATCCACCTACAACAGTTGAACACTGTTAAACAACTAATGGGCAATGAATCTCCCATTTCGGAGCACTTCGTTGCTCGTTCTGCTTAGTTAGCTACAAAATATTGTAACATTAAAAAACTAAGAAAAACCAGCCATTATTTTTTCCCCAGAGCTCAAAGTAGCATCTGAGTCCAAAACTCAAAGACAATTTTTTTATAATACATCCAATGGATATATATCTAATTTAGATTATTCGAGAGCAAAATACTCCTGGATAAAAAGAAAAAAACACTTTTTCAAAGGTACGGAACATTTTGTATTTCAGGAATAAGGCCACCAGTGAAAGCTTTGGGACACAGTATGGAGCAAAAGGCAAAATAAAATAGTGCACCTCGTCCAACCAATAAGCAATTTCTGGGACCAATACCGATACTAGGGAGCTGAAAATTTCACATTTTTTTCCTGCAACAATTCCTCAGATTAGTTTATCGAACATTTGTAACAAGATATACAACAGAGGCAAAGTAACAGTAACTATCACTGGATATTTAACAACTATAAATCATCCAAAGCATATTTTTCTGCATTTTGTTCTTAAAAACATCCAATATTAGCATGTACACCAATATATCTGTGATAGGTCAATACCGGCCAATAACTGGCCAGCCTATACATGGGTATACCAAAAGAACCAAAAGAATCTAATTGAAACAATATGTTGATAAATCACTTAGTCTATGACTAAATTAACCGGCAACTACATTGTCCATCATCTATTATTAATCATTTATTTTAAAGCCAATCACACAATGCCTCCACTTTCTTAAATCTTTGAAAACTGAGCATCCGAGTATCTTTAAGGGGATATTTAAATTTGCCCTGTTTTGTCTCTAAAATGTGTGAACAACAAATGTCAAATGTAAAAGATTTGAAAAAGAAAAAAAAAAAGATCAGATGAGACTTCATAACAAGTGTGTCTCCTTATTGCTTCTGAAATGAATGATCAAATAACTAAAATCGTTGATTTATAATTGTTTTTCAAACCACAACATGACTGTTCAACTAATGGCTTCATAATTTTAGCGCTGACAATAAAGCTGCATCTACTTATCGAGCAAGAGGAAATTAATCAACATCAATTGTGATAACCGTATAGTCTTCTTGTTTGTCAAAATGTACTGCTTGTTCTTGTCATTTCTGGCAGTAGTTAAAGGCTTTTTAACTTTTGGCTGATGCAAAGAAGCAATCTAAAGACATCACATTGTGCCTGACAGTTTATAGAGTAAAAGATTAGTTGATTAATCGTGAAAGTAATCGGCAGATCAATGGTTAAAATAATCGTTAGTGCACATACTGTGACTGGAAAAGACATTCCCACGTAAAAGTCTAATTAAACTGTCAAAGTTCAAACATTAATTGAGACTTACACCAGCTCTGAGGGACCTGAAATTTATCAGGGATAGATGTGAATCGCCACCGATTCACATCTATCCAAAAAAACACTTTTTGGTTGGTGACTGCACATTTTTCACAGTATATAGTCACTGTTAGGACAGGATATCGGGAAATAACAGGGAAAGTAAACCGTTAAGTCAAAAGTGGCTTGTTTGAGTGTTGGAGTTTCCACCATGTGAGGAGCTGAAACCTGGTATTGAAGCGAGCTGGAGAGGAACTCAAAATGAGAGCAACAGAGAAGGCCTGTAGGCACTAAGCAGCGTCATTCGGTCTCTCCAGTTCCCATCATTTCCCTACCCCACCCCCCCGCTCTCCAGCCTCCGCTCCGATTGTCATCCAATCGGCAGATTCTGGCGCCTGTGATGTCACAGTGCAGTGAGATTTTGTGTGAGCCAATCGAGGCATGTTACTGAGCCCAAAACGAGAGTCGGCTGGACTGATTCAAACCAGGCCAGAGGGATACAGACAGAAATGACGATCGGAGGATAAACATGAGACAACTGATGGGGAGAGAGAGATGGACAGATAGAAAGACTGCCAGACGGTCCGAGAGAAGTGTTAACTGTAAGACTGTTAAAACAACAGCAATAATCAAGGATAAAGCAAGGAAAAAGACAAATTAATGGATACTAATGTTATGGACTATCAGGAAAAACTTGGCACAATAAACACAAACTTACTTATAACTTTGGATGGTAAATGTATACTTTGCTTATATCTTAAGAGGAACAATGTACACAGAAATTATCTACTCACAGTATGAGTTTCAGCTTTAAAAATATTGGGAAAATAACATTTTTTTCTAATCAATTTAAGATCTCAAGCACATCCAGAGATCTGGGTTATGCTGGTATTGTTTGGATCCAGCTTCTTTAGTTGTTTAGGTAAATGCTACAACACTCTGAAGCTCCAAAATGTTCTGTGGACAAAGAAACTTCACCTGACTTTCACCAACATGTCAGTGAATCGCCAGCGATGAACGATGAGTTTTTATTTTTGGATGATATGTCCTTTAATGGTTAAGATGTAAATCCAGTTCGTCTGTAAGAATATTATCTTGCTCATTTTTGATAATCTTGATAAAGTACCATGTCAATAAAATACATGGACTGACAATGGAAGCTGTAAACACATCTTTTTATGATTTAGCATCTGAACAGAAAGACGTCTAGTTCTGTCAATGCAAATACTTGCAAGTTGTATATAGGACAATGTAAAGAATGATGATCAGATTGAAAAGTAATTTAACCATTGCAGGAATTCCTTTCTTTATACTACACTTCAGTGAAATGGTGAATTGGCATTAACCTAATTTTAATCCACAGAAATTGTTTTTGTTTGTTCTTTGAATGTTTTACTGAGCTTTTGACAGGGCTGCACTTATCGTTTATATTTTATCAATTAAGCTAACAATTTTTTGATAAGTTGATTAATCTACCTATTTTTTTTATTTTTCCAATGATTAACCTAAAGAAATGATGATGACGATGAGGTGTGTTATGATAATGACAATAATAAAACCCTAGTTATCAGGTGCCTCATCGGAAAAGTACTGGAGCTGAAATTCAAAAGAACTACTTTGGCTCAGATGAATGATGATGAGACTTGATTTAAAACTTAAAACATGGCATGAATTCATTTCATCGGTGGAGTAATATGCAGTTCTAATCACTGATACATGTATTTCTGTACCAATGAGGGGAAAAAACCAGCAAAGATTTATAGACGGCAACAGTGAAAGTAATGTTAGTATAAGACCTGTTTTGTCACGTATATATTTGTCAAAACAAATGTTAGATAGAAAAAAGCTGACTAACATCATTAATAGTGCATAGTTTTTTGTTACATTAATTAATAACAGGAACGATGCATGAATGACTTAATGTTTGGGGGGGGGGGGGTTTGAAGCCTACAAAATCAATTACTACTAACAGAAACATGATGCGCATGCGTTGATAATGCCAATATATGTATCACCGATATGATCTGTTACATGTGCAGATCTGCAGCGGTCCTTTCCACTTCACACACACTGGCCGCTCTGACTCACAGTTCTGTCTCTAGACTAGGCAGAGTCAACATGCTAGGTGCAGGTAGAGCTTGCCCTCCGCGCACACCTGGTTTCCAGCAAAGCAGAGTTTGACAACGAGGTGGACAGTCACTCTGCTTAGCACAGAGACGCTCCAACAGCGAAGAGTGGGTCCAGAGAAGAAGCCACAGGTTAAAAGCCAGAAAAGGCTTTGTATTGCTGGTGTTCTTACATATTATGTATCTTACATGTCCGACAGATAAAGCTGTGTGACTGCACTGATCACACCTTCCATCAACATTTGGTGAACACATCAGAGAAGAAAGACAGTTCCTACCCTGGCACTCAATTTAAACCTTATTCCTCGCCCCTTGCTGTCATGCAATATACAAATTGCCCAGAGCAAACACTGATGAGAGGGGGCTGAGTTCAAGCAAGCAGAGAAACAAACGAGAAGCATCGAGCAGCCAGCAGAGTAGGACCAACTCAAAAAGTATTAGGAACCAGGGCTGGGCAATAAAATGGTTGCAATATACAATATTATTAGTGATAGATGTTATTGAAATGGATTAAAAAAAAAATACAAAATCTAATTTGTTTGATAGTTTAAATGCAAATGAACATGAAAGCACATAAAGAACATGACCGCAGATGTAAAAGACACACTAACAACAAATCAAGCAACAAGTTTGTAGTTTGTAGGTTGCAGCATCGCTGACAATAACTTAGGAATGTGGAATGACAGAGAATGCAGAATGAGAAGAAATGTTCAAAATAAAAGGACAGGTCAGCTCACAGGTATGGCAGTTTTTCAGACAGAAATTACAACACTTTTGTGTGTAAACTGTGCAAGAGTACCAACCTAAACTAAGAGTGGCAATAGTCCTTTCCACCCATTAGAGTACATAGCATGTCATTAGTCCCAACCATGTACATCCGCTGGTAAAGTCTAAGAATCAACCCAAAGACAGGCAACAATGGAGGGGTATTCAACCGTGACACTATATAGACAAATTTAAAGAAAAATTTATTACAAAAGTAATAAAGAAGTTGTATTCATCTCTTGTCTTTCGGGCTTTAAAACATACATAAATAGGACAGCTCATTATAAATCATCAATTATTACAGATATTGACCAAAATGAAAATTCACAAGAACAGCCTTGAAGAAACGTATCTGGCCTCACGTTTTTTCATGAAAATGTTAACAGAACATTGAGAACAATAACAAAAACAATAACAATAATAATAATGGCCTGTGAAGCATGTACTGATGCACACACACCCCTATCACAGCATACAACCTGCCCCAAAGCTTATTCACACTAAGAAGTGCCTCAGTTATCGAGAGCAGCAACCGTGGAAAAGATTACGGCTCAGTAAGTCATAGTACGGATGAACGTTTCTATGGTAGTGGAAAGGAATTTAATCTTCTCAATCAATCTCATACCTCGTTTTCACACTTGGATATCGCTCACGTTTGCTCTAAGTGGCACAATCGAACTTGACACAGCTGTACACAGCTAGCATATCCCACATCGACAACAACTTCATTCTCTCATTTGAGAGTGAAACCCCTGGCAGAAAGTGGGCCACCGCCCACAAATCAACCATCCACGACAACCTGCGTCAACAGAAAAGTACATTTGATGACTGCTGTGCTTTTGTGGAGGTTGTGAGTTTTCGGAGTTTGATGGTATTTGTCCAGGAGGAGTATAAAAAGACCATTACTACACGACTGGAGAAACTGTATGATAAAAACGAAGCTGAGCAGTGAAGTTTTCACGTGCACAGCACTTACAGCTGAGTCGCAAATTTACTTTGTGAATTTGGTAAAAATCCTTACCAGCACCTTTATGACTCAGTCAGCGACAGTGCATGTTTTGTCATGATGTAATATGTGAACGGTGTGTGATTTGGGGGGAAACGAGAGCTAAGGCTTTAATTATCACCAGTCAGTTGTATCTGCATATGGACTTTTTTGCGGTTGTTAAGTTTAAAGAATCCATAATTTTTTTTTTTTTTTTTTTCAAAATTCATCGAAGAATTTGCTGTGAAGATCAAACAGCATTTGTGCTGGGAATACCCATCCCTGGTATTGTCATGGATGCACATTCAGTTTGGCCTCTTTCAATGTGGGGAATTGACTGGAAAAGCTGCCGTGCATCTCTCCAACTGACCCACGTGACTGGGCAGCGAGCAAGCCAAACTTGTGCAAGTGCACCCACCAGACCTGCGAGAGAGACTGCTGGCAGTGTGGGAAATTAACACAAGCCACCAGCCACATCAAGTGTGGGCACTGTCAAAGTCAGTCGGTTTGTAAACACTACAACTCCTTCAAGCGGTTGCTGAATCATAACTGGCAGTGGGGAGGAAGTCCTCACCTGCCAAAAAAAATGTGGGCTTTGACAGCAAAGTTTTTAAGTTTGTAAACATCGCAACACATTCCAAACAGGAGTCTCCACACTCAGACAGCCTGAGTGCAAGTATTTATTTGAAATGCACATTTTCCCTCTTTGTGCTACTGTTCCTCCCTTGTAAACAATTTGTGTATAAGACAGGGAAATATAACACAAAAAGAGTGAAAATTCAAAGAGACCAAAGATACTAATTTGATTAGTTCAACTGAGGTTATGTTCAGACAGAATTTAGCAATGAGTAATTAAATGCAGCACCCTCATTCATTTTAATGTCCCCCAGAGGTACCAGAGCTCCAGCAAAACACACACACACCCAGCAAAGAGACTGATTGGCCGAACGTTTTGCTGCAATCCAACCTGGTGTCATTCAGTTAAGAGCTGCGATGACCAATAAAATACACAATCTCACATTCCTGGTGAATTATTTTAAACTGTGAATAACTTGTTCCTACATGGAACAACTGCAAGGTATTAAGTTGTCAGTTGTAGAATCATACATCAAAAGTATTTCTACAGTGTTTTGAGATCTAACAAATCATACGTTGCCTCCATACAAGCATTAAGGCATACAAATAGTCTACTTGTAACAAAATTGGGTCTCATTTGTTTTGAGCGTAGACAAAAATGTACACTTTCATCACTGAATGTGAAAACATCATGACACAGATTCCGCACACATTAATCGACACAGGGAAAATCAAAGTTTTTTGACCGGAGGAGGACTTTAAAATTCATAGAAATGCTCCTCAAAGTAGACTTCCTGGATTGTAGTTTATGTCGTGACAATCACACACCAACGCAGCCCCCTGCACTGTTAAACACTGTTCAAATCTGATATTATCTTCTGATAAATTTTACAACACATTATTGAACAGAATGAGGACTGTGAGTTTTGTCTCCCATCAGTTACATTTCAAAAGGATATTTCTAATGGACAGTAGGGAAGGACTTTTTCAGTCATTTCAATATTCGAATACTCACAATACCTTAGGAATGAGTACTCAAGTACTCACTATGTATATGTATATATTTTTTTTTAACCATTAAAGATAAAAACAGGAGCGCGATGCAGAACCAATGCTCTGCATACGTTTTCTACAGTCTGCTGTACCTCTGTATATAGCGGTTATGTTGCTGTCAGAAAACATTAGAACATAATGTTGGAAAACCAGGCGCAGTTGCAAATGTAAACAGACACACACCTTCGCCAACATGCTCCACTCTTCAGCAGCTGCCTTAAGGTTATAAGGACTGTAGCAACAGCCACCTTGTCGACACGTTGCTAATCAGCCTTCAGTTCAGCCCTTTCTATCTTCATATATCTTTCCACTCCCGTGGCTTGTCTTCTGGCCAGCCATCAGCTTGTCTTCCACCAAACTTAATGGGAGCAGATCTCCAGTCACCAGTGTCATTAATATCAGAAAGCTAATCTTCACTGCTCTGTTGTCATCACAGCAGCGTGTGCTGTTTCTAGAGCTAGCAGATGATGTGATGAGAGACTGTGTTGTCTGTCTCAGCTGGTCACTTTCCATGCTTTAAGTGCATGTTATTAAACATCAAACTAGGATTTCTATTCATTTAACGCCACATATTTTGTTCTTGGTCAAGGTTTAAGGCCTCACATTTCCCGGCCACGGCTGCCATGGTGAATGTAACGCCGACTAAGTTTAACTCTTGTAGCCAAAATAAACACCGCGCAGGCACGCAAATAGTAAAACACTACTTAAATAACTTCAACTCGAATACTCGTACATGTATCTGTCATCACAAATCAAGTCAAGATCTCAACATTTATTACTCTCACTGAAAGAGGAGATTTCCATCTGAGCAGAAAGCCTGCAGCGATGTAACTATTGTCTCGGAGACTTGATTAGAAGTTAAATCTTCTTTGGCCAATGCATAGAAACTCTTGTGTTTTTTGTTTTGTTTTGGGGTTGTTTTTTCCGGGGGGGGGGTCACTTGCGTGTGGTCTACACGACTCAAACAAAGACTTCAAGGCCTGTGGAGCCAGCTTTTGTTCACCATATATTCATAGGGGAATTCATTGCTTTTCCAAGACGATCCTGCATTGTGTTGCATCCATCGTTCAAAGGGTTCTGCTTTGTTTTGTTGTTTGATTGACCTGGTGTCGGGGAAAGCTTCAGTCAATTATGATGCTAATTTTTGTCCTAAGTGTCCTCAATTATTATTAAATGTGTTAAACAATTCAGGGGTATGTTTCAGTCACTTGGTGTCTGTATTTTGGGTCCTCAATGTCATTTTGATTAAAGATGAACAATAACATCACTATATGATGAAAAAAATTACATTTTGGCCAAACCGATACATCAGTCGGGCTCTAGTTTTAATACATGAAGCTTTCCTTGTTTTTGAAAAAATAACTTGAGGGGTATATTACGAAGCACGTTCTACATAGCCAGGCTTTCTTTGTGCGAACTAGCTTGACAGAACCTCAATCCCCAGCCAATGATATCACAGTTTGTGCCTCGGGCTCCCATTAAAAAAGGGACCGAAAGAGCCATTTGACTGTTCTGCTGCACAAAATGAACCAATCTCCTGCCACAAAAATGTTCTGCATCAACAACTGAAGGTACCACCAAACATATCAACTGCACGTGCTGGGCTTAAATACATAGCTCGATTTGGTGGCATAACTATAAGTACTGTACTTTCATCAACAGTTCCCCAAGGCTGTACTGTATATAATGCATTTACTCAGCTGAGAATCTACAGTTTATCTAAGGTCAGTGTTGGTATGTATTTGATTTTAATTTAAAACCTCCTCCGGACCTGGTTATGCCTCCACCATAAGTTACCAAGGTGATTTAATTAGGTTTAAAGACAGCCACCTTTGTGACATTAAAAACCCTGGCTTTTAGGCTGAATAGCCCATTAATCTTGTTCTGTAGAACACCCCTTTGAGAACGCGATAGACGTAAAGTCACGACAAGATAAGTCATTCACTTAGAGCAATCATCACACAGAAGCACGGGGGTCTCAAATTAAAAAAAATATTAAATGTTATTAGAAATGTAAGCTACTACAGCTTTAAAGGAAAAATGAAAAATTGTTATTTAAGTACGGGTACATCGAAATGGGCCTAATACTGATATTTGAATGCAACCTTCAACTAGAGATAGACCAAATAATTGGTTTGGAAGGTTACAATCAATAGAGATGGCTCCAAGTGATCAATGGTACAGCCTCCACAGACAACTTCTTAACTGGATTTAGTGGCTTTGAGGGAAAATAAGGTAGTTTTTACTAGGGATGTGACAATATACTCACAATTTGAAACAAGTCATGATATACAGGACACAATTCGATATGTACTACGATACATTAATAAACCAAAACTCTTACTAATTAATTCTTTGAACAGTTGTATACTCAATGGTTCTGATGTTTTACCTGTGCAGAAAATATGATTGTGACCATAATTTTACTTTTGGGAGGTTTCTTGTTACTTCCCTGCACATATTGTACATCATTTATGCAGTTCTTGTGAAATAGTTCATCATTTCGTACACTGAACTAGATGATATTTAATAGTATCAGACTATCATGACACACATTTTGAAATGCGACAAGATTATCGCGATTTACGATAGATTGTCAAACCCCTTGTTTTTAAAGTTAGTTTGATCAGTTACAAAGTTTTTTACTTCTTTGAGCTGGACATTCAGGATAGATTTATGATTTTCAGTTATTCAGAATTATTTGATTAGTCATGTATTGCTTTGAATGAGCTGTTTAGCTAAACAGTTTAATCAAGCTTCTCAAAAAGTTAAAAAGTGTTTATTTCCATCCGTACTAATTGTTTTTTCAGGGATAATGATGCCGTTATACGATTACTTAACAATTGGCTTTTTCTTGCTGCAGTCAGTTTTTGGAAATTCTTTTTTGGATTTGAAACAGTCCTAAACAAATAAAAACAAAACCCACGGAAAGTTGCAAGGGCAATGTTGTGTTCAACAGTATTAAAATCATTTGACTGATCTACAGACTGCAGCGCCATGTTGCTTCTTCATCTTTAACTTTAAGGAAGTTAACCTCATGACTAGCTTAGAATTCCCAGTTCTAGAATCACCTTGGGTTCCATTTCAATTCAACATGCTGAGCATTACAATAGGAAGGAGAAAAGTGATCACTATAAAAAGGCAGACGGACAGGTAAAGAAACAGCATCAATCACTAATTTTACTGTTTTGCAAGATAATTAGTATTCTGCAGGCATGAATTCAACTGCTGAGCATCACAGTGTAAGATTAAGCAACAGTGTGAACAGATGTACAAATTTCCATCCTCCTCTGCATATGATTCTGCTCTCACTCAGGTGGGCCTTGTTTCATTTGACTCCATGAGAGCACGATGACTGTCCGCACAGGCTATTTCTGATGCAGGTACAATTGCCAAGCTGAGCCTCAACATTCCTGTTTCACAAGACAGTTGTGGATTGCATGTAAATCTTCAGAACGCAATCAGTCACTCTCACTTTCCTTCCCTCTGCCTTTGACACACACGCACGCACACACACGGCACACAATAAAACAGATATACACGATTTGGCTACAACAAGGAGAATGATGCAAACAGACAAGGGAACTCCCTGTGAATAAGTGCATCTGCACACTTTAATGTAGTTGTGACATTTTGAGACAGTGAGATTTGCAGAGATCATTTATGCAGTAACTAAAAACACGTCATATTGGCTTGGAAAATATTCATTATTTCTTGATTGCTCAGGCTTTTCTGCTGTTGGATTCCAACCTTTAAAATAAATCAAACCCCTGCCTCATTTATTAAACTAAGGTGAAGCTGCAGGACGGGAATCATAGCACCATAGCCAAGCATGAACATGAGTGGGAGAGGAAAATGGGACTCTGAATTAGGCAACCTGGGCTGCCACAGGCGAAAAAGCATCATCTTTATGCCTTTTTATTTAATCGTAGCAGCACCGCTCTCGCAGTTAAGAGGTGATCGTCTTTTTTCTCATTGAGGTTCCTCTCTCTAAACTTCGTCTGTAAGAGCACCCAGCTGCTGCCTCCCTGCCAAGCCTTCCCGCAGATCAGTGCATAAAAAAAAAAAAAAACGTTCTTGCGGGTCATCACGATGAAAGAGGAGTTGAATGACACGCAAAAAAACTTTTGGGACGTGCGCGCCACGTTACCTTAAACACATATAGGAGCACAATGCATGTTAGGTGCAGCCGTGCATTGAAGTGATAGTTTGGGATGAGGGCAAGTTACGGCGAACAACAAAAAAAGAAAATCCCGGCAGCGAGCCACTCTTCATCACCATCCTCCTCTTCGCACAGCCACCACCATCATTCGCGAGGGCTCTTTCGGCTTTAGGGAAATAACAGGAGGGGAGGAAAGACTGACCACGCTTTGTAAATACATAAAAGACCCGCGGCGAATCATGGCGCCATGGAAGCTTTGGGTGAACGTTCGGCAATGTGAGCAACGCCGCGGCAGCCTTACCTCCGACCCGGTACATGTTCGCTGCCATGGCTGCCCCGGGTCCCTGGCTTCCTCTCCAGGTAGAGGGGAGGCTCTCTTGTCGCTCGCGCTGCCTGAGCTGAGGTAGCGCTGCCGCCGCTGTGTGTTGGAAAATGGTGGATCGATCAATACGAAACAGACCAGCCGAGGCACCTTAAAGGGACAGCGCGCTCTTAATTCCGAAGCCCAACTTCAGCGCCAGTGTTTGGGGGGACAAGTGTTCGAAAACAAAACGCTAATTTAGTCCCCGAATTTCTTCTCGGTAACCGTTAGCTGCTAGCGTCAAACCAGCCGGTAGCTGCGCCACGGGCGTTCCTGTCGCTGCCGCGAGTGACGTCAGCGGCTCGGCGGTTATCTAGTTTAGTCACTGAAATAATGTCACTCGCCAAGTTAATTAGCTGGTTTATCGTGTAATTCCTGCCGTGGATAATTATTGTAAACAAAAATAAAGCCCCCACTTTCTGCCTCTAAGTGGGCACGGGTGTCCTCAGCTGGTTCGATTACGCGCAGAAACTAGCTTGATTAGGTATAATCAAGTCCTGTTAGGAGCGATGAAACTCTCGCGATAATTTAGAAATTTCCCCCGGAGTCGCTAACTTCATAAATAAATAAATAAATAAATGACAGCCTCAAACTGGTGCGCCAGAAAATTGCCCATCACTGTCCCAGCCTTAAAACCTGCGCTGTGATCACAAATCCCTCAGCTCAGAGGTGTCAAGTGGGGTCCCTGCACCACCGGAGGGACCCCATGGGGAAGAGGCTTAGATTTCATTAATGTAGGGCCGTGTAGGAATGGTTATTAAACCCAAAAGTTAATCCCCAGCTGTTTATCCCCAGTAACCACATAACTAAAGATTGCATTACAGATAATACAGTGTCTGGCCAAGCTCACAGGGTAGCACCTTGCTTCAATTAAAGGAAGAATTGATACAAATGCACTTTGCACAAATTTGCTCAGTGATTAGGCCAAAATCGAACTTAATGTTCTGTATTTTTCTGTGCTCATCATCATTATTAATCAAGCCGGCAGACTATTTGCATGCTGTAATGCAGGTTTATTCATTAAAAACAGTTTTCTACATACTGTAGCTCACATACAGTATTTTGTCAACAGGACGCAAATAGTTGCACAACAATGATGTCCACAGTGTGTAATACGGGCAGCAAACTGGTTGATATTATGGGATACACATGGATTCTAGCAGCATCTCAGTGAGATCTATGAAGCTCATTGCAACACCTATAGTTGAAAGTATGCATGTGGGTAAACAGAAAGTGAGCAGCGTTTTGTAATTTGGCATGATTTTTCATAGAATAAGGGGAGTTCTGTAGTTTCTCCTTGGATATTATAGGATGGTGTAGGCAAAAGAGAATTTTCATGGCCTTTGGGACATAGTTTTGTTGTTTTTTTCATGGATACAAGCATGTGCCTCTGTGCAGGAGGAATGCTGCGGTGAAAGCTACATCTGATCTATACCATATGGAAGCCTCAATTACTGTTTCCTTACACATGGGGATTACAGTCTGCAGTCACATGGCCACTTTAAGCCAATCGTGTGCGCTTACTGCACAGTATGCTATCCTGCTCAATGTGCAGTCTGAGTGTCGGCTCTGTGCTGCATTGGAGAGCTCCTACACTGTGTCCTGGGGCTCTTATATGAAGAGGAACAGATAATGGGACAGATAATGTGTGTGTGTGGATCTCTGCCACTATTGTCATTTATACTATAAAATACAATGCATTTGAAAATGTTTTTAGTGGGAACAAGACATCCAAATGCTATGATAGTGTGTTAAGTTATTATGTAGCGGATAATTTTTTGTGGAATATATATATATATATATAATTTCCAAAACACAGTGTGCTATGTGTAGCATTTCTGCATAAAACACTGCCATTGTCTGGGTGTTGCTGCATTTTATTTTGCACTCTACACTTACCTCGCTAATTCACTGTAATTTTGAGCAATGCATGTGTACAGCATTACAGTATCTCCATGCACATTGTGTACAAACATAGACACAGTGTCTTTTAAACTGTTGAAATTCCCAATAAACCAGGATTGAAAAGGGTGCCAAAACTTAATATGGCCTTAAAAGACGTTGCATCAGCAGTGCTGCTTTGTTTTTGGGAACTGTGACTACTTTCATTAAGACTTGGCCCCGTGCTGCTGTGCAGATGTTCTCTTTGGATCTGCTCTGCCAGATGTTTTTGCACTCAGGAAGATAGGCGGGCGAGCGTTGCATGCTTAACGCTTCACATTTCAGAGCGGTGCAGGTGTTCTCCCCAATGGATCGAGATGGATTGGCTGGAGACACATAACGCCTGCAGAGCCTCCCTTCAGCTTGGTTGCAGCCCCATTTGATGACCTCCGATGGCCTCGGTCTCCTTTTCTTTTTTTCTCTCGTTTTTCTCTTCCTTCTCTCTTGCCCTCTTTCTTTCCTTATATATAGCAGAAAAATGTGCCCGAGACACAAAGACACAGAGGAAATCAATTAGGGCCTATTTCCTGACAAAAATAATTTCATTTCTTTGATTGTGCCTCCTCACTGGGGGTTGAATCCAGGGACACTATAGGAGGTACAGCATTGAAAGGACTATTGCTAGAGTAATGTCTCCTCCACAGCCAACTCTGTAGCAGTATGTCTGTCGTATCGGAAGAAATACGCAGGCATTATCATTCATATGAAGAAACATTACCTGTGACAGTATAACCTGCTTGAAAATACCGACAGATTCACACTCAGCCAGCTGATTGACAGTTACCTCTCAGGCCACACTATATTCTCTGGTGTTAAAGGAGACCCAACATTCATCAATCTGCAGACAAAGCATCACCGCCATGTTGCTGTTCACAGGAAATATTCACATTTGAAATCACACAAACATCATTTTTGACTGTACACAAGTCCCGGACATAACAGTTCCCTTTTGCAGACTTCATTAGCGACAAGCCATGTTCTTACAGCTCTGAGAGCTGTGACACAAAGGAACGCCATATTTTTTTTAAATTAGCTGTCAGCCAGATTTCACTGCTAGAAACGTTAGAAACTGAATCTCAATCTTGCACAGGAAATACAGCTTGTGTTTATTCATTTTAGACTGCAGGGGGCGCTATGCTCTTGCATTTGACAAAACGTGCAGTTGATACTCAGAGGTGGCCTCTTAAAAGCCATGCATTGTTGGTTAGTTGTTGTCAATTCACAGATTTAGCGCCCATTACCATAAAAAAAATCTAAATCGCCTAGAGCCAATTAAGGTTATCATATCATCTAGAACTATAATAAATACCAAAACCAAGGTTTTTAGACAAATGATTTTAGTAACAGGAATAAAAAGAAAATGTAGGCTTTGGTGTATATGCTTATGAGGACCTGGTTTTCAATGTAATACTTAAACTAAACGTCCTAAATCTTGCCCATGACACATTTGGCCATATCACAATAAACAAATCTGATAAGAAACCAATAAATACTAACAAAAAAAAATAAAGCAATCTGAAACTGAAAGCATTAATCTGGAAGCTGAAGTTAAAATTAGATAAAAACAGCCATTAAAAACTGATGATAAATTTAAAACTATAACTAGAATGGCACTCAGCAGTGCACTTACCTGCCCCAAGGCCCAACCGCCCCCTTAAAATGTAAACATTTAATAGGTTCATCCTTGGTCCATTTACCTTTATCCTCCTACCAGGCTTTACTGAAATCCATCCGGTAGGTTTCTTTTTTGTTTTTGTTTTTTTTTTCTGCATAATCTCGCTAAAACACAATACAAAAAAATATGACCTTTAGGGCAAAGACAGTAACTCTGATCATTTTAGTGTCAAACAGACAAATATGCTCCAAAGTGCACTTACCTCAGTCCACCAGTAGGGGTCCTTATTCACCCCAGCTCCTCTAATTGTCCTCAGTCGCTCCCAAACAAAGCAGCAATGTCGTGGGAGGAAAAGGCAGACGTGCAGCACATTTTCAACCATGGGTGACAATTCTCATGAATTTTGGGACAGTGCAAGAGGGTATCATTGAGGTGAAACACAGAAATGTTGACTGTAGACTAAAGTACATCAAACTTTGTCATTATGTCCTTATCACTCTGGCAGAGAGCAACAAAGCTGCCTTACAGTGTCTACTGCGTTTGGCTGGCAGAGGCCTTTTTTCAGTCCGTCATATCTTACTGCAAGCTTGGCACGGCTTGATGCGCCCACACTTCGAAGGCCTAAACCAAAGGGATCATCCAAAAGGCTTTTGCAAGTTATTGACACTGTGACCTTCACAGAAGGAAAGCAGAATAATTGTGTCGCTGAGAAGACAGGCGGTGTTAAACCTCAGTGCAGACAGTTGGATATCTGGCACCAGATAAGATTCCTTTGCAGGGTCCCGGGCCCCACCTTGCAAGGGAATCCTGCTGCTGAGTGTCCACCCTCCACCGCAAGACCGTTTGCCAAAATGTCAAGAGCTGCCAGACATAAGCCGCTCATATTTTTTTTTTTGTCAGCTGGTGAACTGCCAAACGTTTCTCTTTCTTCAAAGTGGGAGACAGAGGTGCTGGCAGTTGGTGATGAGATGGTGCCATGTGGGGGAAAACCCGCCATATAAACATACCATAGACTAAAAAAAAAGGAATCAGTGGAATGGCAAATGGCACCAGAAAAACATGCATTGGATTTCTTTCCAGCAAGAATCTGAACTGCACCAGCTGCTGTCGAAATTTCTAAACTTAAACATACGTGTGCATCATTCCATAATTTAACCCCAACTATAGAAACACATCTCCCGTAAATAGTTTTTTTTTTGTTGTTGTTTTTTTTTAGCTTTTTTTTCCTGCTTTAAAAGAGCTTTTAAACAATTGACAAAACACTTACACAAAAGTCAAAAAGACTCTGAAGTGATGTGTCGTGGGGGTTTTCAATTTGTCTGCTAAAGGAAGCAGGCAGTTAAGTTAGTTAAACCTATTAGCTGACCTTACCCTTACTTAGTCCACCAGTTTAATTTGAAATCAAAATAATGTTTAAATAGCAACTCTTCCTTTAGAAAATAAGAGCAACTTGGAATATTGAAGCCTTTACAAAAACAGTGATTCATTTTCAGTCAGGCTGTTAAACGTGAGTACAGAAGCCCTAAAACGCCATGGGAGAAAAACCTTATTTCCTATGATTATGAGACCAATTTTATTTATGTCCTGAGTGTGCAAGACTTACCAGCTGCAAGACCTAAACCATTACGTTATAGGGAGCGATGTCCAGTGAACAAGAGCATATTGATCTGCGCATCGTTTTTCTCTTTAATCAAGACAAGACACAGGCCAAAAAAGCACTTCTTTGCCATTGTGGATCACATACGTGTTAGTATGCGCCATTTAAGGGTCAGCCAGTTATTGGCAGTTTTATTTTGTGAGCCTCATATTCAATATCTCATGATAACGGTAAAACAAGATAAAACGTATCTAGCTATCACCGGAAAATGGAGGAAATAAAATGTTTCACCCACTGCCTTTTAGGGCTTTCATATATAAGCAATTTTTGTACACAAGGATTTCTTCAGTGGAGCTCCAGCAATGCACCAGAGGCTCTTACAATAAGTATGGGACATACTTGGAAATTCATCACGTCTATCAGTTATGCTTCGACCTTGTGCCTTTGATTGGTGTGAGCATCCGTGTAAAAACACGGAGAGATGTAATTCCAGCCTTTTTAGTTGTGCATGGAATGGGGGGGGGGCAAATCAAAGTTTGTCTCTTGAAAGACCTAACAAGACCCTAAAGCAGGAGGAGATCTGCTATTATATGAGTGGTTTTCCATTGCAGCACCACCCATGTTCAGAGGGTCTAATTATACACCACAGGAGCTCAACCCTGAGTACGTACAGCACGTTTCTATACATCAACTGGAGCAAACTGGTTCCTTGTGCTGAATGTGACCAGTTTGACCACGTAGGGCAGCTACGTCTGAAATGAAGAAAACAGGCAGGCTTTGTTTAATGGTGATCTAATGAGAATTTTCCAGTGCTGGGTCTTTATTCTAAATTCTATCTCGAGAGGGCGAAGCGGGCTAGTCACAGTGACTGATGTTGTTTGTGGACACACAAGTGAGGGAGTGCATGTTAGGACACATGAAAGAGATAGTTTCTCTCGGGGGTTTCCAAAAGCAATATTTCATGTATGTTTGGCACATGTTTGACATCGAGCGTTTGTGATAACTGGGAGGCAAAAGAAGATAACCCTCAAATTAACATCATCACCAAAAATCTAAATCTTATTCATTAATTACTAGAATACATAGGAAGTAATGGCCAAAACAATTGTTTTGGACAGAATATTGAAACTTACCTTACCAATACCCCGGACCATCAGAATGAATATGGCCCACCCCCCCCGAAAATAAATGTTAACTTCTGAAAGAAAACTTAAAAAAAGGCACCAAAAAACATTTTGTTTGTCTATGCATTACCGTACTATCCAGCAACATTATTGGCTCAAATTG
>KV751360.1:2237632-2261565 GCA_001698575.1 Mola mola
ACCTCTGCTGAAGAAAGGCAAAAAATGCAAATGATCTTAAAACATTCTGTATTGCTGAATTGGTTGGGAAAATCGACACGCCTCTCATATCTGTATGATAGATATGAAGCAGACGATAAGATAACAAGCCTTTATTGATCCCCATAAAGGAAATTTGGGCCGCAGATCAGGGCAGGATACTGTATGTACAAGTAAATAATAATAGATAGTAAAACACAACAAAAATAAGAATAGAGTAGAAACTATAGGACAAATGAATAAAGTGGCACTGTAACGACAGTTTCAATTCACAAGTTTGCATAAATAAGCAAGGGGCATGACTGATTAAAACTGGGGACATACCATTTTATTGACTCAATATGTATCACAATTAAGGAGGTATTCACTAATACCAGTTGGCAGGATTAATCTGAGTGTCTCATTAATTTTACACTGGCTTCATCTGTTGTCCTACTCATGGCTGCCGCTTTAAAAACACTCTCTGATGTTATCAACCTCATGAACACGTCCATATGGTGTTTTTTTGTATATACTATGACACAGGCTCATTGCTGAGAATTTATGTTATCGTTCTCCAATCCACCAATGACAGTGTCCAAAAACAAACAAACAAACAAAAATCAGGCAGCCCGGGTCTTCTATGCAGAAATAATAAGAAAAGAAAAGCTTAAGGACAATTTAGAGATGTTTGTATTAGTTTTTTCCCAAATTATATCCCAAAATATTGATAACAGCCCAGAATTTCCATATCGGCGCATCCCTGATTGAAACAAGATTTTTTTCTTCTAATAACCGCTGACAGAACCAAGCTAGCTGCCCCCCACCGTCCTGTTTTCATGCTAATGTAATTGTCCGCTGTATTGATGTATATAAACATGTATCCACTTCCCACCATTGTACAAAAATGTAAAAAAAAATGTACAAATAATTAAAACTTAACTTAAAAGAAAAAATGAATAGTTAAGAATTATACAAAGAAACATTTCTAAGAAAAAAAAAGGACTTAAGTTATATTTTGAGTTTTAAATTGGCCCATGTCCTATCTTGCAACATGGACGTTGTGGGATTTATGACCTATGCTGCAGCTAGTCACCAGGGTGCAATCAAGATATTTTGGTTTTACTCAAGGGACGTGCTCACGTTGTTGACTCAGTTGTGGCAGCATGTTTACAAACAGACCAGTTTATCTCTCTGTAAAGAGACAAATGCAAATGTATTTCCCATGTTACAGATGCAGATATTTGATTGATACAGTTAATTAGTTGTTGGTCCTGTGATCTATTGCCTGATTGCTCTGCTTATTGACCCTTGATGAAAGCATCTTACATAACACATGACTATCCAATCCGCTGAGTCTTCAGGAGCAGTGACTCAGACGTATTGATTACTGATCAGTTACATGCAAACGGACCATTCGTGATTAGTCAGACAATCACTCCTTTTTGAGAGACTAATGGGTGATGACAGGGCGCTCTGTGAAAGGGAGGATCACAGGACGTACAGATAGAGAGATCTAAACATCTAAAAAACCCTGTGCCAGCTGCCTCCACCACACCCTCCTTCTGCTTTTGCCCTCATTGGAATTCAACACGCCTCATGTCACAGCACATGTGCCCCTCCAGTCCGATCTCCATGTTGTAAACAAACACCGGGAAAATTAAAAAGGCAGGTTTATTGAACACAGACCGTATCCACCAGCTAAAAATAGGCTTTAAATTAGATTAGGGAGCGGTAAAAGTGCATACGATGGAGTCTCGACCAACCGGTGACGACATCTGCCAACTTAAACAATACACCCACATTGCTAAAAATGGCTTTCAGTGGAAGCTGAACCCTTCACAGTCCCTGTGGGAGTAAAATACTTCAAAATTGAGTATCCGTGGCTTAAGAAAACACAGGGACATTTAACTCTGCGCAACACAGGGTTATTTTGTCTGTAAAGCCACCAGACGGCTTGGTCAAAGCTCCAGGAACACAGTTAAAGGAGTCTGACAGTTGATGAAGACTAAAAGGGGCCCCAAAGGTTAAGTCAGGAATTGAAGGAATGGGCCCTTTGGTGCGCGTGGCTAAAGCGCTAATCCATTAGCATCTCTAGGCAACTTGTAAAGGCTTTCACCTCTTATCCTGATGCACAAGAACCACATTAAGTGAAGGAGACCTCACAATGTGAGACCCAGGATAAAGACAAAACAGGCCCTGCCGTCCTCTCCGTCTCATCCAGCAGATAAAGTGTCTGTCCATTCAAATCTCAGAGTGGCTCTTTCTGTCACCAAACGTATATCTTATCATCTGCTGAGAGTGTTTAATCTCGCCCTGTCTCCTGCAGAGCTAAACATAAGTGGCTGTTTCTAAAATAACGGCCCTTACGGAGTGTGTGCTGTGGGAACGTTTCAATAATTAATTCAGGCTCTTTTTTCCTCTTTCTCTCAGACAGACGCAGGCTCACCCAGCACATCACGTGACATGCATAAAGCAAAGCGTGTTCTTACAGTTACAGAGACCCCCGCAACGGTCTGAGGTCTTTGTAAATGATGTGGGCTTGTCAACTTTAAATACAGGGACCTGGTGACCCCTCAATCAGACCTAAATCAACTGCCTACGTCTCTCTGCGATGGTTCGCGCTCTGCTGAGAGGAGTAGGCTCCAGAGGTCCGGGGGCTGGGCCGTTCTCCTCAGAGCAAACGTGTCATGTAGCTCAACTGGATTTTGCCTGCATTTGCATCCCTGGAGCCTGAATGGTTTGTGTTGTGACGGAGAGAGTAGGGGAGCAGGGTGGAAAGGAAGGAGGTGAAAGCAGATAAATTTTCTGTCTGGGGTCAAAGGCAGCCGCGGCACCTGTCTGGGCCCGAGGCACAGGGCACATATAATCTGTGTTTGGGTGAGCGGATTCAGACAGGTGTGCAGCTGGGATTCATAAACGCCCCTCTGCTGCTGGTTGGGTCCCAGCTGAGGGCACGTGGTCTTCTGCAGGACACTTACACTGCAAGACACAGGCCAAGCATGCTAGTAATATACTGAGATCTCAGTCAAAGTCAAACTCCAACCTTTCATTAAGGCCTCAAGAACTCCTTTCTATTCTCTAAAACTACATAGTTTGATTTTATTTTGAATTAAGAATGTCATTTGTGGCCTTAAAATTATACCTTAGCCCAGCCTCTACTCAATGCTCTGCAGCTGAAGCTTACCTGCTGCATCATGTTTTGACTTTTGAACTAGGAGCTACTTGTACAAGGTCGTCTACAAGTTGATGCATCAGAACGGTAAGTTTTGTTCCTGCAACTTTAAGCCCCACCCCCACAAGCCACGGTGCTGAGAGATATTGGTTTTTTGGAGGCTGAAAGCAGGAATCCTCAGTCATGACAGTGACTGCTTATTTTGGTCATAAAAAACACCACATGGGCACATTACTGAGGTCAAAAACTTGACTTTTTTAGACCCTTTTTTCAGACGCCATTTATTTGAGCACACCAAGTGAAATTTTCCAACATTTTTTACCAAACTTATCTTTTTTTAACGGTGTTGTCTGGAGAAGATGATTTTCGGAGCGTAGAGGAAGTTTTAGTTGCAATACCGGTAGTGGCCGCTAGGCAAGATTGGAAGCAAGGTCGAGTGCATGCAGTTCTGTAAAACTAATAAATTATATGTAGATGATGTTTTCAAAATGTTAAATTAGATTTTTGATATTTTAAGCACGAATCTTTACTGTTCTACATATTTTATTTAGGTTTCAAAAGTACTTGTAATAGATATGTTCATATGTTCATATATTACACATGCACTGTATATATGTAATACTCTATTAGCATCTTAAAACAAGCTACAATGCTTCCAAGCAGTTGTCATTATTATTATAAATTTAATGTAGACTATAATTTTCATGTATGTTAATTTGGGGATGCTAATTTTGTCTGTAAATTCATTTTAGGCTATTTTAAGAAACACAAATGGACATTCTGCTTACGTTAGCTTTAAACCAGCCATTTTTCCCATTGTAAGGCAATATTCAATTGGGCGCTCTCCTGATTTTTTTGTATTTGAAAGACAGATTTGAAAAACAGTCAAAATTGCCAAAACAGAAAACTCTGGTCTCTCCAATCCCCATAATCATTTGTTTACACTTTCCCCACTCACTCTCTGTTATCAATCTGAAGCTGAATTAAGATACTGTTGACGTCATCTGCTTTCTCAGATTCAGAGAGTTCCTCCTTTGATAAACACGCTCTTTGATTAAGAAAAGATCAGGATGCATCACATTTTCTTTCCCCAGCCTTGTCCTAAGTGTATTTAAGTAAAGTGCTTACATACTTATAAGCCCTGAGGACCACCTCACCCCTCTCCGTCTATTCCTGTCTTTCCCTGAGAGGCTCGATGCTTGATCTGCTCCGGAGAAACAAAGTGCGAGCGTGAGTCTGAACCATGTGGCAGATCAGAAACAAGTTAAATGTAAAACTATTGGCCTGGATATGTCCACTTCCATCTCTTGGGGGATTTCCCCCACTCTTCTGACATGCCAAATCACTTGTATCATTCCTTTTTTTTGCTCCACATCCCAGCTTAAAAAAATGGTCGAAATAAAATATTGAAACTATCTTTCATGGAAAGGTTTTCTGAGTCCCCTTTGCAGCTGCTCCACGATGGTTTATAGGAACAATAGTGGGAAATGAGAAATAAAATATTGAAACTGTCTTTCATGGAAAGGTTTTCTGATTCCCTTTTGCAGCTGCACAACGATCTTTTATAGGACCGATATTGGGAATAATCCACCCCTGCTTTCATTTTTATTACATGTGTTCAGTGAGCCGAGGGCTTCAGAGAGCACTGTCCCTTCAGCTTCAGTCTCCTGCCTCCTCACCCTGTAGTACATTTGACCTCTCCTTTCAGCAAGTTTGAATCTTGATTGTGCCTCAGTGACTCAGCTGAGCCGACAACAAACTTGCAACCACAGCAAACAGCTGGAGGTGAACGGAAGCACACTGTAGGACGCTGTGGGACATCTCCTCATGCACCACTGCTGACCCGTGTAGTTGGCCCTGGTTTTGTTATGTGGTTTTTTTTTGTCTTAAACTGTGAGTTCAGAGATAAGGAGGAAGCAGTTGCAGTTGCACACATGCAGACGGGTGCTAATCAGGCGGGACACAGATGTGGGAAATATCAGAGTGCCGGTTCCTGGAGTGGGACCTGCACTGTGTCACCAGACATACCGACCAGACAGCATCGATGTGTGAAACTGATGACCTCAGCCACGCTCATGAGGCCTGGTGGAAAGCAGGAGAGGCACTGTTTCAGGAAGTGATAATGTAATCATTTAACTGGTCATCATGAGTACGACTCGCAGTTCTGGATTGTGAGAAATGCAGAAGCGGTTTTTCAGGTGTGCCTGTCACAAAGGGAGCAGTCTTCTGAAGGGGAAAGCTGATCCTCCCGAGCCACGTTTCAGAGTCTTCCTCTGCCTCACAAATTCCTACAAGTCACTCACTCTGAAAGGGAGCATTGTGACACAACCACACACTATGGAGAAGAGGAAAAAGTAAGTGGGAGTGCATATGCCTCTGACTTCCCTGCTCTTTGCCCAAAAGCTTGCCCGCCTGGCCATTAGAATGGCCACGAGACGCCACAGGCTGGCTCGAAGAGGAAGGCCTGCTACCTCAAACACATCATCAACAATGAAGATGGTAAAGCCTGAAGAAGTGTGCCAATTCCAAACTAGGATCCACAATGTGTCATCTAACCATGAGTAAAAAAATAGCACGTTAAAGTTGTTCCAAAGAAGTTTTAGAGAGTTAAAAATCTCATCAATTTGAAGGTGTTTTTTTTTTTAAATAAAATCAACAGGCTCTTTAAAAGTCACAAGTCTAAGAAGCTTCTCCAAAGATTTACAACATATCAATTCAGTTTGTGAGATTTTCACCTGATAAAACCTGCAAAGTTTTGTTTTCTTCACTAGCTACAATACTCAGCTTGTTGGTTTTTACTCGATAATGCTGCTGTCTCCATAAAATATGTTCCACTTTCAAATCAGTGAATCGAGTTGTGCTTTCAAATAGAAATAAGTGATGAATTATTAGGCCAGGTCCGTCATGCTTATCATTAAACTGCAACTTGCAGGTTTTTTTCCCTCGATTTATTGATAATGTACCTACTGTAAAGGAAATGCAGGATAATAATAAAAATAATTAAAAAAAACTCACACAAGGACACAAATTTCAAGGGGGACAATTTTTTAGCAAATATTTAATCAATACGTTTACCAGAGGCAGATTTTTTTCCACATTGCGTCTTATTACGTCATGTAGGGGACTCGGTGTCAGTGAGTCTCCTGCGGTAGTTTTAGATAAATGTAACTGTAATTTTTTGGGTTTTTTGGCATGTAGTCTTAAACAGTAACAGTACTGAAAATCTGATCTATGACTTTTTTTTTAGGGTTTAAAAAAACAAAAAACTTCATTAATTAATTCACTCTCCAGCTCGTTGGCTGCGACAGTATCCGTCAGATGAAGATATTTCCCACACCACGTGAATGCGGCAGGGTGGGGGCGGGGCTATGCAGATGAGCGGCGGGAGGGGGAGGGGATGCGCGGAGCGCGACACTTGCTGCGAGAACGCGGAGAAGAGAGAGTGCACCCCGCACACCGAAACACAGCTCACGTTCGCTCGAAGCTCAGCATCGCAACATGGCGTCAACGTGCCCAAAGTGTGTAAAAACGGTGTATTTCGGTAAGTGGCGGCCGATTTATTTCGTCTCAGGTTTTTCAAAGGACTTTTTGGTCGGGTCATGATCCCGCTCCTTTCCCCAACACAACGGGGGTTCTCTGTTCTTAGGACAACACTGTGTTTGTGATGCTGTAGCCAGCAGTTAAGGTGCCAAAAGCCATGAAAAATGTGTGTATTCCGACACCAGGCAGCTAAAGTCAGTGAGAACATCTACGTTTTGTACAGCTGGAATTCAACAATAGCTGAAAATTTAGGTTTATTGAAAATGTTTTTAAAATGATTGTGTAGCTGTAACTGACTTCCCTGCGTTGTGAACATTTTTGTGGTGAGTATGTTTGACAGTAGCATAATCCATAATAGTGGATCCATAAATCTCAATATTGCTGTCGCTGTTTCATTCATTCACAGCAGTTTTTTAGGGTTTGCAATGTTAATGATTCACAGAGACAAACTTTGAAAAAAGGCTGAGAAAGCAAAGATGTTAGTGTAAACAAAAGCCCAGAAGGCAAATATTTCATAAATGTGTGCTTTTTATCATTTATGAACTGCCAATAATGTATGAGAAAGCAACTCAGCCTGATTTAAAAAAAAATCACAAAACTGGATGAATTTTTTGATTATATTTTATACACAGAGCGATTCCGTTTTTAATTTGTTGTGTTCAGTAAACATCCAAGCATGGCGGTTGGATTTGACGGGTTTGATGACGGAAGCCCTCGCCAAAAGCGCAGAAATGCCAAATGCTG
This sequence comes from Mola mola, assembly GCA_001698575.1. Lineage (NCBI taxonomy): Eukaryota > Metazoa > Chordata > Actinopteri > Tetraodontiformes > Molidae > Mola > Mola mola. The sequence goes on from KV751360.1 coordinate 2,245,089, forward strand.
CGACTGCTCACTCGCAGGGGAGCGACGCATCATGCTGCATGGGATGAAAACCTATAAACATGCATCTCTCGCATCATTGTAAACAAAGATTACCATCATCTTATATTTTACTCCAGCAGATGTTTGCAGCGAAAGAAACGCACACAGACAAGAGCAAAGCAGAGGATTAAAGGTGCTCAGGTCAGGGAGATAAACAATAATTTGCTTTGAATCACAGGGATTGTACAATATGTTCATTTTTGTCCCACTGAACCGTGACTAATCCTGTGTTTATGTTTGATCCCATGCTGGGAACCCAAAAAAAGTCCCTGCTTATCTTTTCTACACTTCACAGCACACATCAGAGCTGTCAGGGGAGTCAAAATCAATTATGTGAGTGGATGGAAGTCCTTACATAACAGCAGTGGCAGCAATCACACAGCTGCCGCTCACCCTGCAAGTCACTGTGGCATGGCAATAATAAGATAATAAGATTTGTTTTCAAATGATGAAACAGATTTTATGCATATCTGAGTTCTTATTTGCTCTGTAGTCTTAATTTGGTGCAGCGAGTGAGTCACAGCTCCTCTGTGATTTATGTTGGGGTTTCTTTAACGTAACAATGCAGCGATCCATCCTGGTGGAGTTATTTTTGGTTTGGGTGTGTCTTAATTGGTGGCGAGTGCCTCAGGCTGAAAAAAAAAGAGAGAGAGAGAAAATTCCCGTTCCATTTTTCCACTGGTGGTTTGTGGTGTGCTACGTAGAGCTGTGATTGGCCCACCCTGCAGTTACTCACCTGGTCCTCCAGCTGGTGCTGTCCAATATTGGCTTTAACGACCTTCAGTGTTTGCATCTCCTCTTTATTCCTGCAGAAAAAAACGTCATTTAACATGGCGGCGGTGAGCCGCACTCTGGGTGGGAGAGACATTATTTGATGTTTCAGAGAAATGTCTTATTATTTTCCGTTCTTTACTTTAATAGACAGCTTTTTTGAGGTGTCATTGGTTGTTTTGTGAAGTTCTGTACAACCTTAAAGTGCAGGAAACAACCCATTAAAGGACTTTAAATGTAGGCTGTGGCTGGATTCAGATTCTCAACATTGGCATTGTGGTCTCACATCTGTTTGGTTCCTGTGGCACAGAGGTGCTTAGAATACACAGACACTGTTGGCGGACATGTGAACTGACCCAGTGGAAATACAATGTTGGCGTGTGAGACTTGCAGGACACAACAGTGCATGGCCCCGCAGGTCCCCCAGCTCCAGAACCGGTTTCAACTCTTGCGCCTGACAAATGGAAGCGATGCATCTTTGTGCAGCTGAGTGAATAAATGAGAACTTAATGGGAACTGATGGGGCTCTGCTGTGAGTTTCTCTCATTCTGGCTCTCTTTCCTCTTCTCCAGTCACTTGCTCTTGCACCAGGTCCCGAATTTCTCTTCCCCCTTTAAAGCTACGAGTGCTGGGGGAAATGGGGTGAGAGAGATCATCTTTATTCCAAAGTTCCTAATGCATTATAGTGAAAAGTGACATCTCTATTCGCACAAAGCTTTTTCTTTCTCGGTGTGCATTTGTCCTCCCCAGCAAAGCAGAATAACTTCGTCCTCTCAGCCTGACGATACCTTTCCCACACACCTTCCTTTTTTGAATCGTGGTTCTACCCAGACATCCACACAATACCTTTTTTCACTCTCCCGCTCTTCTCTGTCAATGCTAGAGTACCCTGTTTTCCACTTGGCTGCCCACTGGGCTGTGTGCCTTGCCAGTTATGTAACATTATTTCTTGAGTTGTTGCCTCCTGCTCATCGCCATTGCATAACCTGCCAGCTACTGTGCGCCAGTCAATGAGGGTCCTTTTTCTCTACCTTTTTGAGGCACAAATATGATCCCCTAATGGAGATGGCATTAAGCCTGGTGCTGAAAGTGAGACTGCCCTCCCCAAACACAGGTGAAATTGTTCCACCTTGCAGCAGAATGACTCATTACATAACAACAGAGGCACAGAAGGAACAAAGATGGTTTTCTGTGAGTTCAGCGTAAACCACTCTTACAAAAAAATATTCACTTACATATCTGGCTATCATTCCTAAGTGAATTGATTCTACACTTGTCACAGATATTTATCAGCTCCAGCTCCCAGACGCTGAGGTGCACACCCTAATATTCACCTCTTCTCTGTTGTTACACTACAATACGTGTTGTGGAGGATGGCATCTATATAGTCTTACATTTGTCTCATGTCAAATATTAAACATGGTATACATGACTCACACTTCCATGTTAAAATGTTGAAGATTTTCATTAATTTAAGTCTTTGTTTAAAAATTGTTCATGCAATAATCGGTCAATGTTTTCCTCTCTTTTGCCTCTGTAGAGTTGCAACTTTTACACACTCCAAGAAAAGGCTGAAAAGCAGCCTCAGTTTTCACTGGAAGCATAGCCTGTTGGACAAAATTCTGCAAATTTATTTATAAGAAAATCAGAAAATAAAGTGTAATGTTGTGCAGGAACATTACCCAGGAACTAGGAACCGATGGAAAAACTCTGTTTAAACTGTGTGTTTGGATCCCAGGAACTACCCACTATTAGTGGCTGTACTAAATGCAAAAGAATAATTCATTTGTCTTAACAAGCAAATATCTGCATTCATAGTGTCACAATGTTGTGAAAACAATTTGCACAAACACTGAGCTGGAGAAATGACTGAAGAGGCTGCAGTATCCATGCCAGGCCAGTAGTTGGCGGTGTACCTTGGTAATGAAACAGTGCATGCTTACACATAAAGACTTTTTACTACAGAGCAGGCAGTAGAAACAAACGAAAGATGTAGAGGTTTACTGATATACTTTATGTGTCTCTGCTTGTCAAAGTCATCGTGTAGGAAATCTACACTGGAAAAGCATTAATATATTCTGTAAATTCAGCAACATAAACACAGCTCTGTACACGATTCCCACTCAATTTGTGTGTTGCAAACTTTACACATTGATAGTAGTGGTGGTGTTTTCACAAGATTTTACTCTAAAACCAGGCCTCAAAAATTTGAATTTTCCTTCAAAACACCATCCTCGTGTAAAGTAACAGCCAAAACACAAGAATCATTCTGTTGTCTGTTGAATATATTTCCATGTAAACAGCCGCTTAGTTGGCTGATTGATCTACCCCCAGAAAAGTCCCCGCTGTGATGGTAGTAGTCTCCAAAGTTCTGGGAACTTCAGGGGGGTGGCCTATAACGCAGTTTGTTTTTGACTGTGCTTAGAGACGTAATTGTTCTTCGGGTTCTATTCACAGAAGAAAATGTTTGATGGGCTGACAACGAGATGCTAGCCTTACTTAGCATTTATGCCAAAGATGACATTTAGTGGGAATGGGAAATGATGGCTTGTAACTAGAAGCTCCACACTAAGATATCGGCAGTCATTGGCCTGATATGTAGAATCTTTCCTGAACTTTATGGGTCAGGACACACTAAACAGACACCAAGAACTAGCCACAATGGAGACCCCCTGTTGTGCCGCCTTATACAGAGTATGTTAGGGCGAAAAGTTGCACTGGAAAACATTGCAACAACGTAGGCAGGCTACCAACTACTACGTACGTTCTGCACCTGCACAATAAGGGAATGTTTGTCCATTGCTCTTGCTTGATATGACATTAATGTTTCAGTCGTTGCTCTGTTGGTTGTGGATGAAGAAAGAAAGACGCACAGTAAAAAATTTGGGTAAAACCGTACTAAATGAATGAAATCATGCATTGTAAAGGAACTTTGCCTTTTCATCGTTTACATCTCTGCTCTCCTGCAATCACTCTGAAAATAATGCCAACAAGAAAAGTACAGCAACAGTGTTGGACGCATCAAAAAGACTAGTACAATTGACGCGCACAGACATTGTCTACAGCCGAACCCTTAGACCAGAGTCACAGGAACCTTGAAGCACTTTGAAGCGATGTCTGTTAAACTAAAGGTTCCAGGCACTTTTGGTCGAAATACACATACAGATTAAAGGTTTTGTAAAAAGTAATATAAAAACACAATTACATTAGTGGGCACAATCTCAATAATGGCCAAGATTCAATATATTGAGTTTTTAACACCAAAATCTAAATCTTTGAACCTGATGGTATCCCCTTTCTTTGTAATCCCTGCAAAATTGAGGTACAGATAAAAATGTAAAGACAGCAGTTCATTCAAGGTTCAGTCTAAAAAAAAAAGTTTCTTCCTTGCAAGCTGAAAATAATTATTTTTAGGAACTTTTTTAAAACTAGCTTCACGAGAAGTAGAAAAACTGAGAATTATTCCATTCCTAGCTATGTTACATCTACAGTATACAATGGTCCCATTGTGATTTATTGATGACAGGCTGAACATTTCTTAACTGAACTCTTTTTAAATGGAAGATGCTCCTTCTCTTGACCATGTGCTCGTGTAGATATGGTCAATTTCATTACATCACTTTACAAGACTCAGATGGTTTCACACTAACTGGTCTCAGCACGTCTACATCGTATGCCTCTGTCATATGATGTCTGATTTTCCAAATACCAAAGGCCAGATCTGAAAATGTCATTCAAGTGATAAACCCCTGCTTCCCCATTTGAAAACATGGTTCACTACTCTCTAAGCTAGTCGTGCAGGCTGGATCTTTTTGAAGTCCCTGCAGCTGGGACACTGTGTCCTGACCGGTTAGGGATGAAGTACATGGTGGGGCAAGCAGTCCTGGGGGTTGAGGGATGGTGAACGAGTAACCGAGGCACGGAGCAGTGGTTCGCCTGCGGCTTCTCTGACCGTCGCAGACAGGATGTGAGTTAACTGCAGCCCATTTACGTCAGCCAACAGGATTCACAAGGTTGGCCCCTTTTTATTCACGGAGGAGGAAGGCGGGAGAAAGCCTGAGGAGGAAACCTCGCCTTGGCTGAGGCGACAGGCATCCTCCAGAGCTAGGTTTTGCCACAAAGTTGCAACAGCCACAGGGAGATCTAAATATATGTGTCAGTCCCACGCTGCACAGTGACTGACGAACACTGAGAGCTGCATTCGTTCACTGACCATGAACAAATCAATTCTGATGCTTTATACGACATTGCCCCGGTGAACTCACTTTCAGCTCAGGGTGATCTTTTAATGCTTTTTCACAATCTCTCTGCCATTTAAAAAAGAAAAAAATCTTTTGTGTTGAATTTTTCAATTCCAATACGTTTCGTGTAATTTAAGTGTACAAAAAATACCCTGGCTTGGGCATTATGGCTGGTTCAGACAATGTGAAGAATTGGAAAATAGGTTGCATATTTGATCCTTTTTTTTTTTTTTTTAATCCATTAAGCAACTGAAAATAAAAATGCTTGTATTAATCTATAGTCTATTTGATTGGAAAGGACAACTTGTGTGGTGGGAAACTTAAGTTTAGTATGAGTCATTATTCTATAGTATGGATCACAATCAAACTTTTTACATCTAAATTTGTTCAAGACTTCACATAAAAACATCAAATTAAAATTAGAAATGGACTTAAAGATACAGAAGAATGCGTTAAAAGCATGTTGAACTCATTTAGAGTCATTTCCCTTTGTGCGGCTGAATGCCCCTGTGTGCCTAACTGAATGGCGATTGTCTGAGAGTTAAGTAAAAGGTCACAACTCCTTTTGGGTGTTTGTACTCCAGAGAACAGGATAGCAAGAGGATGTAGAGGAGGAAATGCAATTTGCTTGTTTTTTCCTTTTTCTTAAATTTCTCTAGAGATGGGAGCTGTTCCCGTTCTACTAAATGTACCCCCCCAAGTTTGAGTCCTGTGTCACATTTTGGGCTTACAGTCAGTCGGTTAGGTGTTTGATGTTTATTAGAACGTGCAGTTATTGCAAAGCTGTGCCAAAATAGCAAGACACCCAGGTGGACTCAGCTGTCACTGAAAGATGAAGTCATTTGAGAAAAAGGATGCGGAAAGGCCACTGTGTGTGTGTGTGTGTGTGTGTGTGTGTGTGTGTGTGTGTGTGTGTGTGTTTTGGACCTGGTTGTGGTAGAGAGAACTGAACAGATGGGTCCACGTTACCAGAGGGTGCAATAGAACAGAATCCAGCCAGCCATGATTTAGAGATATTTACAGGAACATTGGTTACATCACGGGTAAGCCTTCACAAACTTGCGCTTTGATGCCCATTTGCCCACTTACACTAAATATCTCGTGTAATCAGCCATGTAGCAAATGTGGCCTCCTCTTTGTCATTAGATTTCCCCTGATTGAATTATTGACTGATAAGAGAGCACCCCATATGAGATTTCACAGCCCAATCCCCCTGACGGATATTCCTGCAGTGTTGCATGCTGGGAGTTCAGCTGTCTAGATGTTGTCCAATACTTGCACTAGTGTTGTTTATCTGTTGTGACTTTTTAAGCGTTAGGTAATTGGTATTGTTTTGTCCTTGGCTGAATCTCGGCCCATTGTCAGCTGTGGTGCTTTTAGGCGCTGCTGCCCCGTCACTGGAAAATTAAGCAACTGTAATTAAGCGATTTGGAGAAAATGGGCCATTAATGTTTTCCATCGGAGCACTCCTTGTAAAAGTTACATTGCTTAATGTTCTTCACAATTACAGTGTGTTTGAAGAGCGTTTGCTGCAGCCCTGTTCCCATAACGCTCCTCTCACACACCATCTGTCTGCACACGAAATGTAATTGGTGTAACTCGTAATGTGATCGGAAGTGTAAGTAAATCATAATCAAAATAGATCAAATTAGGACCTGCTTAAAGTTGGATGTACCTCAGTCTTCGCAAGCATAACATTTAAGTTCAATTGAACATTACGAGTCGTTTGTCTTTTTTGTAATTTATTTTAAGGCTAAATTGCTGTTTTTACCTTTTGCATTACAAGTCGTATGACAAAAGTTTCCCATGAATAGAGAGAGGCTTTCTCTTCGACAAAAACCGCACCTATGTAATGCTTTTTTGGTGGCTACTGTAGTGAGGTCACTGAGTTAACACCACCTAAATTACTCGCCCTTAGGTGTGGATGGCAAAAAGTGCTGCGTTTAAACTAGATGTTGCCCCTGTATTTCTTGCCAGTCATAATGCCACTTTTGCTGGGCATCAAGTCAGACTTTTTTTCTCTTTTCCTCTTCAGCCTGTTTGGTAATTTCCTGGCTCCAAATCAACATAACTGCGCAAGGTGGGTGGAGTGCCACAGCTAAGAGTTCTGTTTATTGTGCGAGATTCTGTTTTAACAGCACCGATGTGCACGCGTAGGCTTCCTCAAAGGTGCAACAACAATTTTATTAATGATCAGTAGCATCAGTTAAACCAAGCAGAACTTGTAAACATTGTGGCTAAATCAGTGTGAGGAGGAGTCAGCAGCTGGCTGACTAAGTGATTTAAACCCTATTGACAGTGCAATCAGAGAAATTACAGACGGAAGAGCTTAGAGCGAAAAATTACAAGTGAAGTGAAGTTAAGCAGCTTACAGTCGGGCAGGTATCATATGCTTTTGATGATGACCTCTGAGTGGGACTGTTTCAGGTGTTCTCGTCCTCTAGCCTGGAGCTCAGTGTTCCTGCAATAATACAATCTTTCCACAGGTTATTTTGCTTTTTTAGGGATGCGATGTTAGTATATGAATAATGACGTGTTAATCCAAGGGTTTTGTGAATCCATAGAGTTAACAAATCAAAGTCGTCCAACGCACAGCCAGATATTTTAACATAAAGGAAATAGATATTAGGACCTGAGCACTGAAATACTTCACCCAAAATGGTAAGACACTCTGGTAAATGGTGATGGTAGAGCTGATGCTGGATTTAGGACAGATATATAGGTTCTATACAAATTATGTGATGTTAAATTGACTTCATTTGAGGAGCTTGTAACTTAACATGATGTCTCCGTCTTCAAGGAGGAAAAAAAAAAAAAGAATTTTGGGATATTAAGACTCTTTTATCAGCATCTCTTGAGTCTTCCAACACTAAAGTAGTTGATGTATAAATCACCAGTTGCATCACAATACGATATGATATCGATTCTTTGGACAACAATACAACATCTTTTGATATCACAATTTCAATTCAATTCAATTCAGCAGCCTGTGATCGATATCAGAGGATATTTGTGTACTCAGCTGACACAATCATTTACATTTCAACTAAAAAAAGTCATTCTGATATGAATTGACAATTGTATTGCTACAATTTTTCAGACAAATTGCATTCTTTTTAACAAACTTTAAAGAATGTTTTAGGTCTACAGAAAAAAATACTAACAAAAAGCCAGAGGGTTTCTGTAAACAGTCACTCATATTAATCTTCCCATCTTCTGCTCTCCTCTAGGATTGTTTGGAAGCTACAAAAAGACCTATGGTAGGAGTTTCAAAGTAAAGGCATTTCTTAAACACAGTAATATCGATCAATTCTTTAACTTTATATCAATTTGATTAGATTATTCAGATAACCCATGTATCGATCTTGATTGATGAATTCAGGAGCTTGGAGAGGAGATTTACAGGTTATTTCATCTGTTGAATGCGAGACGTTTGTAAGAAAGCGCCACTCAAGCTTTTACGATATAACTGATTCATGCACTCATACGGCATTTTATCCCGGAGAAGTTTAAAAAGATTAATAGCAATTTTCAGCGTTTTAAATGTGAACAGTCTGAGGAATCTTTTTGCCATTGTGTTTTGGAAAGTAATATGATTAAAATTTGAGGAAGTATAATATGTGAGGGAATTTTATCAATATCACTTTCGACACCAGACTTTTGTTATCTGACAGTACATCATTTGAAGAAGAAAGAGTGGATTTGTTTAGATTTTAGCGCTATCACAGAAAAATGTAAAAAGCCAACTGACTGTTTCTCCTTAGAAAAGATTACGTGTTTTGTTTATTGAATGTAATGTTTTTTTATGGTGTCAGAGGAGATGGTCTTTGTCTCACTTCAAAAAGAGGCAAAAGAGCCAGGTGAGATGAATACAAGAATTCAGCAGAGACCTCCACAAAGCAGCATTTACGTTCAGTCACCGGGGGAATCCTTTTGTTGTGTGCATTTGAGTGAGGGGAATACACAGTCTTTTGTGAGAGAATTGGCTAAAAGGATTTAGCACATCCTCATCAATGTTGACAGTGTCGACGTGAATATCCAGAGAGACTCCCCAGTAAAAGGAGCTTGTTTGTTTACACAAGTGGGTGCATGTATTGTCAGGTCGTCGCCATAATGAGGCAGACGAGGACTCTTTGGTATTTCAGTTGCCTCATTTATGCCCACATGTTTACTATTTATGGAGTCTAAGAACCGTATGAATCTGTCCTTTGCTGCGGTTGTTACATCATTTTTTATTCTTCAGTTTTTATTGTTTTATTTACATAATCATCATCTTTGCTTGTAAAGTGTCAGCGTGTATTTCTGGCTTTGTTTTCGGTGGTGGAGTCTGTATGGAGGATAATAAGGATAGAGGCTAGCTTCAAGCTGGGGTTATAAACATCTGGCACAGAAGCGAATCCCCCTTCTCCTCCAATAACACATAATACAGACAGGCTAGACCCTCTTACAATAACAAATGTCTTTTATAACAGGGACCTGTTAAACAGTGGACAGACTCACATGTAGTGGAATGAGGACTTCTGGCTCTGACGTCCGTTTCCAGTCATGCACCGACTCTTCAAATATGTGTGGAGGAGTGTTCGTCAGCTTCATAAAATGTAATTTTAGATATGTAACACTGATGAAGCACTATCAGTGCAATGGTTTCAGGAGTAATATGGGTGTATTAAGGAGGAAATAATTCGCACACTCTTAGTCAGAACAGACAGTTTAAGCCCCTACTGGTTCCATTAACTCCTGTGGTTGTGAGCATTCTTTCATTTAAGACAAAAAATAAATTAAATGTTGACTGAAATCAATTAAACAAGGTTAATGTCAGCCAAGATGTTCGCCTCCTGATGAAATATTTTATGAGAATTGTTGATGAAGCCCTGAAAGCGTTTCTGAAATCAAATGAGTTGTAACTTTATTCAAAGTTCATTCACTGTTGGCAGTTAGTATATATGAGAGCTGAAAGTAAGAGAACTGTCCACTTCAGAGTAAGATGAAAACTGTAACACTGCTGGTTGAAATTCCAGTTGAATTTGAAGCGTCAGTTCAGTTAGTAGCTGAAGGGTTTCAACCAAAAGCAGTTTAGTGTATTGCATTTGAAAATGTACCTTCATCGTTACACGAGGAAGGGGAATTGTCAGTTTGTGTGCAAACATTAAAAATAACTGAACTGACAGTTGATCAGTAAATCTTAAAATTGTGTAAGGAGGTCAGGTGCAAACAACGAGGAATCTAACTGCACTTTAGATTAGTGGGAGATTAACTGACTTGTAATTTGGTACCTTATTTGAAAATTTTGCTTCCATTTTAAGCGCTGTTGGTAGTTGAATGGTCACTTTGTTTGAAACACTAAAAGTAGTTGAAGTGTAAGAGACAGGTGAGCTGAAAACAGGTGAAATGTGGGATTAAGATTCACAAGCCACGTAAACGTGTCAAAGCTATGAAAGCAGCTGTGTTGCGATTGAATAGAAAGACAATAGTAGTAGTTGAAGTGTCAGTGAGTGTAAGTGTATCAGGAAGACAGACAAAAACTACCGCTCCTGAAAGCTACTGATTTCCCTTTAAATCTAGTGGTTGTGTAGCCGTTGTGATTCAAGAGACGATTATCTATTTAATGGGTGATTTATTATGGGCTCCCTATTCTGAATAACAGTATCTTTAACAGTGATTATTATCTCTGCTAGTTTGCTAACATAGCCAAGTCAGCATTCTTATGATTCCTCTGTTCTTAAGTGTTGATGGGAGGTCTCCCCCACCCCGATAACCCATCCCCAGCTGCTCCCCAGGGCTTTGCTGTCTGCCATTTGTCTTGGTGTTGTAATTGACTGGCAAACTGATTGGAGAGTAAACAAAAAGCACTTCAGGGCATCAGCAAATCTAAACAAACATTTTGCACAAAATACCATCATTGGTTTTAGAGGAAAAGAATAAACAGAAGAAAAGGAGAATGACTAAACACAGCATCCAATAAAAGATCAAAACTAAACAAAAGCTGTATCATCAGCTATGTGCTCCTTAAATGGGGAGTCATGAAGTAAAAACCCCTGGGCCATATCAGTTTAGAGGGTAATAGTTATGTCTACAGTTACCCAAACTGCCCCTTTCTGTCTCACGATGCGTGCTGTAACGCTAAATGCCTGGATTGGTTCTGTCATAGAGCATAAATATCACTTTCTCGCTTGAGTGTTAACCATTTTTTAATAATACAAGAATCAAATCCATGTTTTTCTTTTTTGCGAGGTCCATATTTAGTCATAGCTTGTAACCATCTTGTTATTTTTGGACAAAACTGCCACGTGCATTCCTTGCTGCTCGGACATCGGTTCTCGAGCCTCTCATTTCTGATTTAATTTGCTTCCTGACCTGACGCTGACATAGGAATTTGGCGCCATTTTACAGGTTATGATGTACACAGGACAGAAGCTACAGCTAGAGAGTATGTGAGGAAGTAATCATATATGTTTTTTTATGTGTTGTATGTGTTCACATATGTTTGTGTGTGTTTCTGACGGAGGGTATGTAGGAAATAGTCTCTAGGATCCGGCCATTTTGCCCTGCCTTGATAAGAGAAGGTGTTTCCTCTGCTGGCCGATTGGCTCGCCGGGCCCATTGTGTCGAAGCAGTAGGGATTATTATTGGAAAGAGTATAATTAGGGTCCCTTGCTTGTCTGGAGGGGCAGTCAGTCTGGGGAGAGAAGAAAAAGGGGAAGGAAATGGGGTTAAAGAGCTGTCTGAGGCTGGACGGGTATACTGTAAACTGGGGGAGGGGTGTTTGTGTTTACGTTTGAGGGGTAACAAAGGATCTGGATTAGATGTGGGAACCCCCCTGCTGCTCCAGCTGGATCGGGGCTCACTGTCTGTCTATCCTGCAGTGACATCATCGCAGCATCCTGTGTGGTACGCAGGCATCCCCAGTATCCCCCCTACCCTCAGTCACTCGTTTGGCACACGGACAGGATTTCCCAGATATATAGTACAAGCTGATCTTTATTCTGGAGAGTGAAGCACAGGGTGATGTCACTCTTTGCTGCAACCAATTATTGAATGGCACACAGAAAGCCCAGCACAATCAAACAATACAAATCATAAAGACTTTGTAGCAATGCTCCTTTATGAAAATGTTCTCACCCTTGCCTTTCCCCTCTGTCTTTTGTGCGCAGCTGAAAAGGTGTCATCACTGGGTAAGGACTGGCACAAGTTGTGCCTCAAGTGTGACCGCTGCAACAAGCTCCTGAACGCCGGAGGCCACGCTGAGGTCAGTAAGACGCAACTAGCACCAGTACAACGCCGCATCTGATACAGCTGTGTGTCTGACAAACCGAGTGAGACGTTTTCTCAAGTGCCAAAGCACAGTAATAGAGGAAGTTAACTATTTTACTTCAGTTATTTAATTTTATGTCTTTAAAAATATTCTCTGAAATATTTCATTTATTCGAAAGTTTGTGGCACACTTTGCTGTTAAACTGATTCTAATACATGTATGCATCAGTAGTGATATTCCTGTAATGTATTTCAAGGACATTTTACCAAATTATCTCATATCTTCACTTTAATAAGATTTTGAATTGGGAACTAACAATTATTTGTGACAATTACATACAACAATGTCTGTTCTAGTCTGATGTGACTCTGACAGAAAATAGTTCAATCCATTAAGGTTTCCCAAGGTGATACCTTCACATGGCTCTTTATATTTGACCACCAGTCCAAAACCCAAAGAGTTTCATATTACAGTGATTTTCAGGCCGAGCTTCCCGCTTAAAGGTACTTTAATCGTATGCTCTCTGGATGAAATTCTGACAGGAAAAACCACAGGATTTGTGTTTTAACTCTGCATCTGGGTCAGTGATTTGAACTCTTTCTTGTGTGTGAGCATGGATGGAGCACATCATTAACATTGCCTGGGGTAGGAGTTCACTTCCCACTGAAGCCATTCACACTGCCATTACTGACTTTGCACTCAGTGACATTGTTAAGCACTGCAGCTAAAAGTGTCCACCAAACAGCTTCTGCATTGAATTGACTTTATGGACTTTTCTCTTTTAATGCCTGTCTTATTTTAGGTTGTTGTGTTGCTTTATGAAATATTAGAACAGTAAGTGCTGATCATAGAGGGTCGAAGGCCAACAAACTGCATGCCATTATTTATTTACAGTTCATTGACTGTTGTTGTGAAATCTAACAAGAGGAAGCCACTGCTCCCTGTGTAGGTTTATTGCTTCTACATGGAATCTTTACTGAAAAACACTTTCCAGTTGGTATGTGCATACTTTCTGGAACCAAAATTGTTTTTTTGAAAATTGCTCAACATATGTGTACCAGTGCATCTCAAAAACATTTAATATATTCTAGACTCATTACTCAAACTAAAACGTGTCAAGCATTTTATCGTCTTATTTTTTAATAATTATGAACTGCAGCTAAAAATACAAAAAAAAACCACACCTCTCAAATTATTTGAAGATTTCACTGTAACTAGATTTGTTCCGACACCAACACCAGTAACTGAATGCAGGTATTGTAAATGGTGAGTAAAGTCAATGCCCTGATTCGATACGATGTAAAGGGGACTTTGCTACTTCCGAGTTAGCTCCATTAGCCCTGCTTAACGTTATGTACTGGAAATCAATTATTCTTCGCTTAGAGCAGCAAAGAAGAATTTATATAACATGAGTCAACAGGATCACATAGTGCGGTAATATCCACACAAAAAAAAAAAATCGGAATTGGTATGGGAAAATGGAAAAATGGTTTTGGAGCATCACTAACTGTAAATGTATAAAACATAATCATTGAAATTAAAACAAAAAAAAAGGCTTGAAATATTTCATTTTACATGCAATGAATGTAGAATATACGGAAGTTTAACGTTTTGATTTAAGTTCCAAAAAATGTAAATGTATTTCATGGTATTTTACTTTTTTTGGAGATCAACTCGTATTGTGTGCCAAGTGCTTTGCATTGCGAATTTGGGAACTTCTGTAGTTGGTGAAATAACTGCTAAAACAATAGTGATTCAGAGCTTATATCTGGTTTGTTTCAGTATGATTACTAGAGCCTGACCAATAATAAATTTTTGGAGCTGATACTGAAGACGATATCAGATTGTAAAAAGGTTCCAATAACCGATATTGGCCGATGTACAAAATTTTTTCACAATGATCCCCTAAAAATGTGGTTATCATATATATGTAACTAAGATATGCAACGGCTGAATATTTTAAAGATAAACAAGAAACTTTTACTGACTTAAATAACAGCAGTGCACTGAAACAGTGACCTTGAGTGGAAATTTATTATAAATCATTCAGTCTGTTTCTGCAACGTGTTCTTTAGAACCAAATTTCTTGATATTGGCCTATATTAATAAAATATAAGTCGATATTGATATATCTGTGATAGGCCAATATCGACCCCAAAAATTTACTTACAGTAAGTTAGCAAAACGAAGACCTTTGGACCGGACTCTTTTTCTGTTTGGAGAGATATGGAAGTTGTATCCTTGTGTTCTGTTTCACAGAACTTGTGCATTTTGAACAGGAAATAGCTGAGTACATGCCTTTTTCCTGCTTGGTTGCGTGTCCGGTTTTATCAGTCAATATGAGTTTTCCTCGTTGGAATTTGAACCCCCTTAGCGTTACAGGAGGAGTTGATTTCAGATCACCTTTCCTCTCTCTGGTCACACTGCAGTATCACATCAGAACAGATATTACCCCGACTATGCGCACTGTTCACACAAGGCACCGTCACCATTGGGGTTCTCTTATCATGCCTTTTTTTCTTTTGCCTTTCATGGTCCAGCCAACGATTCAGTTCTCACCCTCATGCTCTCTCTGCATGTCGGCGAATATCGCACACACACACCTTTGAGTCTGCAGCTCAAAAAGGATGTGATCTCAGCGTCTTTTATGCACAGAAGCAGTCTCCCTGCAGACCTCAAAGGATGCTTCTCTGCTGTTTAATCTCTGCATGATTACTATAATGTAGTCCCACAGTCTCTCTCTGCTCACTGTCCTCCCCCGCCCGTGTCCTATCTTTCCATGGATGGCATCCAAATCCTGCCCCAGGCTGCAGTGCCACGCCACGAGCCGGACTTTAGTAGGCGAAAGCTCAATACTTGATCATCGTCATGGAAACAGATCGAGGCTGACAGACATTACATCAAAAAGAAAGAATGTAAAGGGACTGTGGCTACGTTAGTGTGGGTGTTTGATGTCATCTCAGGCCTGGTATGCAAAAGGTTCTGACCCTCAAAGCAGTGCTGACTGCCTCTTTATAAAGAGTCAGGCAGGAAGAAGTCCAGCGTGGACTATTGTCTGTGGTCCCCAGTGGTGAATATCCATAAATCAGGACTTTAACATTATGTTGGCTTTACAGTGGCGCGTTCGGATAAACAGGAAATTCCACAACAACTTCGTCATAAGTGGTTGTTAGACAGTTTTTTTCCAAGATAGGTGTCAGGACCTTTCGAGCTGTCCCAAGAAAATCTGGGGGGGTCACAAGATGATCTTAACAATGTAAAATTGTTTGACTCATAGAGGGCAGTCCTCCTTATTCCAAGCTTTTTTGCGTCATATTTGGGTTCCATAAATGGGTAAGCCTAAATAGCAGGTTTATTTATTCTTTTTACTTTAAAGCATTCTTAGACTTGTGAAATGTCAAATGAGTTGCTTGGTTTCAGAATTGGAAATGCCACCAATACTGCCAATAACGCAGATATCAGAATCATCAAGTAGTGGACCTTTCTTACTAACGGGACTTTGCAACTTCCAAGTTAGCGCCGTTAGCTCTGCTTAACATTGCATACTGGAAATTAATGTTAAACTAGATTTAATGTGTGTTGGCAGGATCACGTAGTGTAGCGTCATCGTCATATGCTGCTATTATCACAGCATTTATAAGCACAGCAAAACTTCCTGCATAGGTCTGGAAACACTGTGTAGCTATAAATATATACAGTAGTGTTTAAAATAATAGCAGTCCAATGTGACTAACCAGATTAATCCAGGTTTTTGGTATATTTTTTATTGCTACATGGCAAACAATTTACCAGTAGGTGCAGTAGATTCTCAGAAAACCAACAAGACCCAGCATTCATGATATGCACGCTCTTAAGGCTGTGCAATTGGGCAATTAGTTGAAAGGGGTGTGTTCAAAAAAATAGCAGTGTCTGCCGTTGACTTTACAAACTCAAAACTATTTTGTACAAACATTTTTGTTTCTAGGATTTAGCAATCCTGTGAATCACTAAACTAATATTTAGTTGTATGACCACAGTTTTTCATAACTGCTTCACATCTCTGTGGCATGGAGTCAACCAACTTGTGGCACCTTTCAGCTGTTATTCCACTCCAAGATTCTTTAACAACATTCCACAATTCATTTACATTTCTTGGTTTTGCTTCAGAAACAGCATTTTTGATGTCACCCCACAA
>KV751360.1:2262579-2313552 GCA_001698575.1 Mola mola
TTTTGTCAGATCAGTAATTTATGTAGGCCGATAACCAAACGACAGGTATCAGGAAGGACAAAATGGTCTTGGAACATCTCCACCCTCAGGAGCCACAAGATTAGAAACATATTTTTTAATGATGCAGTAGAACTCCACCTGTGAACAGACTTTAATGTGTAAAATTCAGGAGTCGAGCTCCAATACATTGCTGTTTTTTAGAAGCCTTGAAATCATACAGTCATAGAAGGAAAGCCAAAGAGAGGTGCTTTCCAAGAACATTTGCAGTAGCACATCTGAATTGGTCTTGCAGAGGAGGATGAGGACAGGAGCGGCTCAAGTAAGAGAATAAGGCGAATAGATAGAGAAAGCAGAGTTCAGTGTCAGGGTGTAGGAAGTTAACTGCTCGGAACAGAGTGGGTTGTGCAGCAAAGGATAATCCATTTTTAGGGCCCCTTACTGTACGGCCTACAGAAAACTCTGTTCACTCGACGGTGAACGTCTGTGGGTCTCATTCTGAGAGAGGCATCAGTGCTTAATCATAAATGCCTGACAGGAAGTGATAAAGGAGCGCACTTCTGGTTTGACAGTAGTTGATCCTGGTACAGGTGATGCATTATTAAAGGCGAGAGAACACACCGTCTTCGAGGGGAAAGGGAGCTCATGTGGCCCGAAATAGGTGGGATTGTGGCTAGTGTGTCCACTTTCCTACCACCCAAGGCCTGGCGTCATGCCTGTGGCATTCACTTGCTTCTTCTCTTCTATGGGCATCGAGCTCTGGACCAGTGGCCACCCTGGCTCCCAGTCCTGATCGCCTGCTTGCCTGATCCTGCAGTGAAAGCCACATTCCCAGCACGCATCAGCAACGGGCCATCTGTGTCTCTGACTGGCTTCTCTGCCCCTCATGGGTCAAAGACAAAGTCTTGTTTCCTGGATACAACCGATGTTTAAATGGAAAAAACAAAAAAGGCTTGTCTCAGCTTGTACACACAATCTCTCTCTGTCCGCTTCCACCCACAAAAAAAAAAGAAAGATTTTAAATCCACATATGATGTCAGAGACAAGGCTTATCACATGTCATTGTTGTATTTTCTCATTTATGTAATTTTTTTTTAAACTTAAGTTGGTTTATTTTATCTGTATGTCATGGTGTTTTTCTGTCTCTCTCAGCACGATGGAAGGCCTTACTGCCACAAACCATGCTATGCTGCCCTCTTTGGGCCAAAAGGTAAACTACACATAATTTTAAGCTACAGTCACTGTTTGTCCTTATCAAGACTCCTTGACTGGATTTGCAATGTGTAACAGTTGTCTCAATTTGTTTAGTATTTGTTGTTGTTATTCTGCACTCTTGACCAGGTCCCTAGAGTGATTTTAACTCTTGGTTTGGTTAAATGAAGGAAAGGAGATTTTAATATGGGGGGCAGAAAATGAATTAATAGATAATAGTATTACATTTAAATAGTATTACATTTAAATTATTACATTTGAGTGTTTTCATATTTTGATTAATTTATTTAATTCATTAAGTAAAGTGATGCTGAAGTGTAGATGAGGTTGGTGCAGTGTAGATTCTAAGTGTCTTTATTTCTGCATTTTACTAATGCACATTTATGTTCAAAGAATTAGAATATCTTGATTTTCAGCAACGATTTCAGAAACAACAAACACATGTCAAATTATTAGAATATTTCAGACATGTGCGTCAGAGTCAGTCATAGACATCAGTGTAGAATGCAGATATCTATATCATATGACAGTTCAATCTGGCTGTTTGCAGTTACTGATGTTTTTCCTGTTGCCTTTTACAGGCGTGAACATCGGTGGAGCTGGGTCTTACGTGTACGATACTCCAGCCAACAACAATCCGTATCCCACGAGTGTGGATTCGGGCCCCAAACCTGAAGAGAAACGCGCATTTGTACCCAAGGCACCATCGAAAGGTAAAGGAGAAACACGAGCGCATATCCGTGCTGTATTCAGTCTGCAAATGTTGACTGGGAAGGGAGTAAATGCTCATTGATAGCGTTTTTCCAGTTTGGCATTCTCGACAAGCTGCTGCTGACTCAGTGATGAGAACACTGACACGCAGTGACTTCTGGGACTTTGGGAGGATTCCCTCAGATGTGATAGGGCTCGATTTATATTTGTTGTTCAGTTTTCCGCCCACCTTGCTGCTTCATCCTGTCAAGCTTCACACTTTTGTTTCATTTACATGCTCTTTGTAGTGTTTTAAGGTTCTGCACGTGGTTTTATGTAGGATTTAATCTGTGTGCCTTTGCCTTTGCAGTTAGCAGTTGGAAAAGTTTGTTACATGTCCTGAAGGATATTTTTTAATGCCCATTTGCGCCACCTGCAGTCCCAGCAGACATCTGTGCCAAACATGGACTGGCTCCCCTGACTGGCTGCTGTGGGAGAGGGAGTGAATGAATTCCCTCTTAAAACTCATAAAAGCTGTTTTAGTTCACTATTATTTTAACACCCTTATTTTATTATTACATTTTCACATCCAGCTGGAAAGGCTATTTGCTGAACCTTTTCAGTTTTTCCAGAATTCTGTTGTGTGTGTGACGTTTCAACAGCTGGCAGCATCACCACCTTCTCCGGAGAGGCCAACCAGTGTCCCCGCTGCGACAAGAAGGTGTATTTTGGTGAGTAGTTTCACTCGGAAACATGGCGAATGGAAAGGTGTGAGCCTGCAAAGTGGTTGCCATGGTGTCTGACCAGCGTGTGTTTATGTGCCACAACAGCTGAGAAGGTGACATCGCTGGGCAAAGACTGGCACCGACCCTGCTTGCGCTGCAACAGGTGCAACAAGACTCTGGCTCCTGGCAGCCACGCAGAGGTAAGGCAGAGTAAAACTAGAATTGCGTCTGAGTTAATTTCCTGATGATTTTTATTATGTTCTGTCTCATTCAAAACACCTTTCCCAATTATAATGAAGTCCGGTAGAACACCAGGCAATAAACACTATAAATTCACTACTAGTGTACCTAATAATGTGGACACTGAGTGCATAATGCTTGTTTGTGAAAGTGTGCCTTGGCTCTGTCAATAACGTGCTGTATTTAAACACGTCAGTCACACGAGTAAACTAAGTATTTTATTTTAAACACTGTCAGAAATAAAATAGACAACTGTAAATAAAAAACATGTTTGGGCTGCACGATATGCAATAATTATAATATGATTCATAATTAGTGGATATTTGTGTATCAAAATTTCCTGAAAACTATTAAATTGTGCAAACATTTGCTCGTCAGAAAAGACGTTTTCTTACATCAGGAGAAGATATTTAGTTCGGTTCGACACACGGATAAAGTGATGATCCGGATCCGGATTCTGGATCTGGATTAGTTTCAAACACATGTAGCACAAAGCGTAACGGACAGGGGAATAAATGGAATGAAAAAATCAAAATGATTAAGTTGACAAGCATAAATAAAAGAGGAATACCAAAAGAATTGTGACAGGATCATGACAGGAAACAAATTAATGTTGTTATTGTGTTAACTTCTAATCCCTTTTTAACTTTTCAGCATGACGGCCAGCCCTACTGCCACAAACCATGCTATGCTGTGCTCTTCGGGCCCAAAGGTAACCGCTAGGGGGCGCAGTCGACCCACCAATTATCAGCTACACTTGAAACAGAATGTCGTATGTCTGGGCGCTCGATGCACGCTGCACAAGCTGTACACCACGCCTGTTACTCAAGTCATTTCATCACAACACAGCAAATTCTTGAGCATACACAGGAAATGTTTTGCAACCTCTCCTGCTTTTGCTGCACCTTTTCTTGACCCTTAACAAACCCCTGACAAACCGCTGCTGTTCCTGTGGTTTTTCCAGGCGTGAACACTGGTGGAGTGGGCAGCTACGTCTATGACAAGGAGGCCAGTGCTGTGACCCATCCTTGAACCCTGCTTGTCCCCTCAGCTTCGTCCCTCTTCTCTACACAACACTGACCATCGACCACAGTATATCTCGTAGTATTTCTTCTCCTCCCCACTCCTGCGTTCGTACCTGAGACCACTGGCCCTCCTCTCCAGATTCCTTGTCATCGTGCTTCCGACCTGCTCCCAGCCGATTTAGCAACACGAGGAACGATTTCAAACGGCCTAGTTATGTGTGTACCTGCTCCAGGAGAGCCCTCTGCACAACCATTCGCGTTCCACCAAATTCCTGCCATGTGTACAAATTTGTGTCTGCGAACACATTCGGTGTGACCACAGAGAATTATGTAGGTCTTAAATTTCAATTTTGTAAACTGAAAACGGTGTGATTGAATGCAGGGTGTCTGTTTTTGAGAGGGTATATGAATAAAAAAAGTGATTCTCAGGTGTGAAAAGGTGCAAAATCTGTATTTTGTAAGGGCCACATTTACAGTTTTGGCTGCCTGACAACATTCCTCATGAGATAAAAAGTGAAACTGTTTAAAAATGTCATATTGTAGAAAAGGTGGCGGACTGTTAAATGAACACATCCATGAGGCTGTATTGAGTACATTTACTGAACCTTTAATAATATGTTTGATGTCCAATCTAAATGAAAAGACACACTAATAAATAACAAACATCTTGGACTAGTTACAATATGTAATGCTGTTGTTTTTTTGGTTTTTTTTCTTTTTCAAAAGTTTGGCAGAATGTGGGTATTTATTACTTTACTTCAAGGTTTTTAAAGGTCATCAGACATTCAATTAATACCCAGTGTGGGATGCTTATGAGGGAGGTAAAACAAAGCAATGTTAAAAATGATCTGACTTATTTTCACATGAATTAACCCTGCTGTTATTCTTCTGATAGATGATGTATTATACATATATATATATTTTGCAGTTGGCGGAAACAGTAGCTTAGCTTTGTAGAGATCCTGCGGACAAGTCATTCTGTGAGAATGTTGCTCCCTTGAGTTGTTGTGTGCCCGTCACTGTGTTTGTTTCTGACCTGCTGTAGACCGTAGGGCTTCATGGACACCGCGGGGCTCTGAAGCGCTGCCCTTCAGCCCTGCCACGTTGGTCTTCTCAGTTCCCTCAAATAAATACTTCTGAAACACGCTGGTGAGTTTGTGGTTTTGTTGTGAGATGCTCAGTTATTTGCTTTAAGATTTAGCAGGCCGGACGGTGAAAATGAGCATTAAAGTTGACCCGGAGTGAAGGTTATGTGTCTCATGTCACAGGTACTGGTTCATATTGGCTCATTCCTGACTGTCAGAAGTGCAGTGCAGTGTGTTTCTTGATGCGGAGAAGACAGCTGAATAATCATCACCGGATGTGTAAACGCTTAAAAGTTAAATGAGATGCTTCTCTCTCTGATGTCAAAAGGGAGCACTCAGCCTTATAGCACAAGGCACCAATTGTTTTATTGCTTCTATAATGTCTTTATTATTACCAGGGAGATGTTGGACCTTATGTTGCCTTTAGCTCTCATTAAAAGTTGACTGGCTTCTTTTGCTTGAGGTCGACTGATACATGGGAAGAATGCGCATTAGACCTGAGGGTGTTGGTTTAGTTAGTGTACTGAGGCAACACTTAGCTCACCCCTCACTTCATTGACTGTAGCTATCCAAACATAATGAGTGACAGCTGCAGTTTCAATCTAACATCACCTTACAAAAATGTGTGCAGGCCTCAGTGCAGTACAGGTATAGCGGCCTTGCTCGCTCGGCGACGGGCCTAAAAGTGGCTTGCTGTGTCGTCATTAAAGCAAAATGTGAACCGCCACTTTTCCTACATTTGGTCACATTTGATTTTACAGCGGAAACATCCTGCATGGGAATGTGTGTCGTTGCCTGGACACCAAACAGATGGCGTCACATTACATTATTGGCCTTTTATTGTTTTCACATCAGCGCTAACACACCTTGGACTGGGCAAGGCTTTGTGCTGGTGGCAGCCAAATTAGACACAGGATGTGACAGAGTACAGCTGCCTGTCACCACTGTAGAACCTCAGGAAGTCACCAGCTTCAGGCTGCGTAATGCAGTTTTTACGATGAATGTGGAAAGGTTGTGGCCTAAATTTAATGTAAAGTGTGTCATTACTGCCTTCAGTCCCACACAGCTCTTCACATGCAGCCTTGGCTCCTTTACTGATGTAAATTAGCTCACGGCTAACTGTACTACAGACAAATAAACAAATAAATTAATAAAATAATACTTTAAACTTTCTCATAGTGTTTTGCCCTCAATCACTGAAAATTTAAAACTTTTATACAAAGCTCGCGTCCATTTTTGGTGCTAGTTTGCAATAATTAGCACACATGTAATCTAATCGAATGCTAACTTTAAGATTACCAGATTTTTCTTTCTTTCTGTAAAATATAAAAAGAGAATTCATTTACTGTCAAGCATACCAAATATAGTCAAGAAATATGGTACCAACCCCAAGGATGTTTCATTTTCTAAATTTACGTAAGCAAAATTGTCACAGGAAATGAAATCAACTCAACTTCATTTACATAGGACATTCAGAACAACTGGAGTTGACCAAAGTGCCTGACAAGTAAATGTACAATAAAAAACAGCAATATATCATAAAACTAATAATAATAAAGTAGTATTTCTGTCTGCTCAAACATGTAGTAGCTATGTTAAAATATAGCATAGCTAGCGTGAAATACAAACTGATACAGTTCTGATAAATGTGGTATTTTTGTGTCCTTAGGATTAATTGTGCCATTAATTTAATTTTTAAAGAACTGTTCCCATGCGGACACACTAAATTAAGACACTTATCATAGTAAATCACCGGCTACATATTAGCAAATGAAAACTTTGCTGCTGGTATTTTAGCATGTTTACATCAGCATTTTGCTCAGTCTGTCTCTGTCACTCACAAGAGTGGGGATACTCGCTCTCCTGTGAAATTGGCTTTGTTTAGTGAAACTGAGAAGGACACCAAACAGAGGCAAGATGTTCCAAAGTCATGTTCAATAGTAGAAAGGATTCCTCTTCGAAGCTTAAATCTGAGGACGGCCACTTTCCTCACACTCAGCAAATTCAAGTCTATCTGCATCAGAGGCTGCAGAATCTGCTCGTTACGCGATATCTTTCATAATTGCTTTTCCAATAAAGGTAGGTCAATTCTTCTCTTTTTCTTTGGATCATTTCCTTTTCACTAAGAGAAGGGAGACTTTGTCTCACATCATAAAACAACATTTCCACCATCTACAGTTATTCCAGAAATAGAAATCACATGCTGGGACTGTGAACATTCCTCGGGGTCAAATCGTCTACCAGATGTCCACAAGCCTGAGCACCCGGACTGGTCACTTTAAAGGCTCAGACTTTGTCACTCTGCAGACATAAAGCATTCCCTTACATGGTTCGTTGCAAAGATACAAAATACCAAATAAAATCACCCGTGGGAGAGTTAATGATATAAAACTGGCATTTGTTCATAGGCTGTATGTTTTTTGTTTTTCTGAATTCAGACACTTATAAGCTGTAATGTGACACGAATTCAGCATTACATACAAAAAGGTGTGGGGTTTTGTTTTGATCTTATTCATAGAGTAACCTGGTAACAAAATCAAGCAACACACCAACTTATGTAAGAAGATTCGTGCCAGGCATGAGGACGAAGATTGTTTTTCATTATGCACTTAGAGAATAAAGTTGAAATCTCGAGAATTTAAACACTGTAAACAGCACATCTACAAAATGCCTCGCATTGATGAGTTGGTGAAACTGAACTTAAGAATTGGCTGTAGGAACAAAGACATTCTTCCTCTTTTAGCTCATAAGCAGAGTACTGTGATCAGCATTAGGACTTTGAAAAGATTGTGCCAAAATCAGCATCAGTTCACAAGGATGTCAGCATTTGTGCCAGCTGAAAACAGCAGGAAGTGGACAAATGGAAGGCGATCCATGCATGCAGTTCGGGGGGTATCACAATACACAATAAGACCATCGATCAAGTTGTCTGATCCTGAAGGCGTGGCACTCAGACGGGGATGGCGTCTGAGACTTCTGCCTAGCCCTAATTCTCTTCCGTACCAACTGTCATCAAATATTAATTCCAAAGTTCCAAAATCCCAAATTATGTCCATGTGGGATCCCATTTGTGAAGGTGTTTGAGACTGCAGGTCTTTAAGTAAACTGAGCTACCCGACTGTTTGGTGCCAGTCTGACTCTGACCCTGTTAAGCAGCCGTGCGGACCTCTGTGCACTCTGGATCCCGCCCACATTAGCTTAGCTTCAGCCTGTCAGGTGGGAGATCAAGTGCCAGTTTGTTTGTTTGTTTCCAATAGCCATCACCCCTGCCTGGTTTCTGCATAAGGACTCAGACTGGTTTAACCGTCCAGTTACATCAGATCCTGCCTATTAGTAACAGGCATCAGGGGCTTTGTGAGCATCGTGGCAGGGACAGCGCCATCCACATCCACCCACTGTCCCCTCATGGTTTCCAGGACCGACACACAAGAACTCTCTCATGTGGAGGTTATCTGCATCCAGAGCTGTTCTGAGAGGAGCAGATGTGGGAGTTAAACCACAGCCTCTCCCTCCATCCCCGGCCCAGCTGTGATGACGATAATATTGCAAACATGAAATCATCCGGGAACCTCCCTGCTACCCCGCCAGCCCGAACTAGAATTCTGCCCCGTCTGCCCCACATGAGCAGTCAGCCGGCACAGGTGGGCCGTCTCCTGTTTCACACTGACAGGAACAGCAGCGCAGGGACATGAAACCATGGCAGCCCAAGCCTCCCCCTCCCTCCTGTCTTCTACGTTCTGAATCCTTTGTGCCCCTCTCGCCCACCGCTCCCTCCGGACCTGGAAGGATTCTTATCATACTTTTGGAAAAGTGAGATGTGAAGCCAGCTGCCTGTCCGGCTTCATCTCACGCCTTCAGCATCCATGTCAGAGCCGTGACAGCACACAGCGTGCTTGGCCTCATCCTGGCCGGAGGTGGCCAAAGCACATCGCAGATAAGTTTGCACGGCGCACAAAGGCCGTCCCTTTGATCGCCAATCCAAGGGCAACAGCGACGCTTGTCTGCGGTTGCTTCATTGGGGCCCCACGCAGATGAAATCATGACAATATTGTTGGAGATGGAGTTAGTGCTGATATCCAAAGCATGCTTTTGAAGGCTCTATTACATACGTCAACCCTGTTACGTAACGTTCGGCCCAGCAGGAAGCAGCTGTTGAACCAATCACATCCAACAGCAGACTCCTCATCATCACATCTCTTCCCACTTGTGTCACCACATCCTGTTTTTCTGCACTTTTCCAATGTGTATAATTAATTCAGTACATACTGTATGTACAGCGTTGCCTGCAGGGGGGCTGCGCAGCTTCCGGGCCAAAGGTGAACGAGGGAAAGAATAGATTCGCCTGGAAAATGGAGAGCTTTTTTTAAAAGGAAGGTTGGCACTTCATTCTTCACGTGAGGCAGCGCTGAAGCAGGGGGGACAAGGACATCAGATTTGTGACGGTTATCCAACTCTTCTCAGATCAAATCCTTTGACTTTACGTAACAGGCACGGAAAACAGCGGGAAATACCTCTGAGAAATGTCTCCTTCACTAGATAAATACAATATCGCAATAAAATACAAAAGGCAAAGTGGTGATGGATAATGACGGATTGATGAGTCTAGTCTGAGTACTCTGAGTACACGCATCAGCCAAGACATTAAAGCCAACCAAAACCAGCCACCAAACCGGCCCATCTGGACATGGACAGGGGACCCGTGGGGCCTCTGTTCCATCCACAGCTCCATCACAACCATGACTACTCAACTTGATTTGGACCTGGCGGGTTTGAATGCAGGTCAATACTTCGGCATTTTTGTAGTGTTCCTGGTGGGGAACGTTAGTGGGGTTCGGGGTTGCCATAAGGGGGTCTATTCTGGTCTGTTGTAGTGTGGAAATTGGAGCGGAAGACTCCAACGGCTGGACAAAAAATAGAGGGTAAGTCGCAACACTGCCACCTAGCTGTCAGGAGTTTAAATACAATATAGAGTACAGAGCTTAACGTTTAAAAAAATGAAAATTGAAAACACTGCAAACTTCATGTGTATTAATATATAATACATATGAGGTAATAATAAACTGTCACCTGGGTGAGAAAGTAGTCAAAAACAAATCCAAGCGTTTACGTGATTGAATGTCTGTAGTCGTTGTAAACGCCACCTAATTCTTATCTTCAATTGAGCTAAGATGTAGAAACAATGACCTAATGGCAGGCCGGCAGCCACTTAACACTCACAGACACATGAAAATGATTAACAGGAGTTTGTGCAGTTGCCTTCTGTTTCGCCTGGTAACTTTAAAACACACCAAACATGTTGCTTTTCGATGATGTTATCCTGTATCTGTGTGCATCCCAGGACACACCTACAGACGTCACAGCAGCTTCACTCATGTTCATGTTTGGACAATGCTCCCAGTGTGCACACATGCCAAACAGAGCCTCTAAACAAATGACAAGTGGAGCTGCAAGCGCTTTGTTGTATGTTGTGGAGGAGGATGATTGATGACTGGAATGTCAGCGAGAAGAGATGAAGGACAGAACTTAGTGGAGAGGAAGACAAATGTGGCACGGGTGGAGAAACAAGATTCTCTTCCCCTGACACGGGTGGCTCTTAAAATCAAGTTCTAACATTGTAGTAAGTCAGCATCACGCGTTTGAACCATTGGAGAAGAGGAGTAGCTGCGTTTACAAGTTGATGCATCACAATAGTAAGTTTTGTTTCCACAGTGTTAAGCCCAACACCCACAACTTATCAGGACTGGTTCTTTGGGTTTTCTACGTCAAAGACTCAGGCTGTCTAATCTCTGTCTTTCATTGGTGGATCAGAACAAAAATTTATTGTGTTGACGCACAATAAAAAAACACACCACATGGACATGCTAACAAAGTCAAAAACATCATCCCTAAAAAATGGCATGAAGAAACTTAATTTTCTTGTCATTTCTAAAAAATCACCACTTGTGAAACGTTTTAGTCATTTCTAAAAAAGTTGTAACGTTGCATGTTGTCGCATTTACAGAATGCGGTCCTGTTTTGTGAAACTGTGTCACATAAACACATATTGTTTTCATAATCTAAACTTCGAGAGCACGTTTTCTAGCAACACCAACCCTAAAATGTTGGTCGTACACTAAAAGGGAAACATGCAACCAGAGACTTGAAGCTCACTTTACAGCATTATGCCCATAAACAGTTGTAATCAAATCAAGTTTTACATACTTTCCAAACTTATAAAACTGATACACACTTTTGATAGTATCTCCATTATCACTGGTGCAGAGAACTAAAATATCTGTGTAGTTCAGCTCAGAGTTTTGCCTAATTTAGAGGACTAATTGCAAATACAAGAGACATCAGACAGAGCAAAAATGCAGGCACTTGAAAGGATCTCAGTTCTGCACACGTCCACCGCAGCGACCACAGCTGCTGCTCTGATATTATTTCACAGACTTCTTCAGCGGTCACAGACCGTTCCCATGTAAGCCTACCACAGGGACCCTCCAGACCCTGTCAAATGGGAAAATATTTTCTCTGCGTTTGAATTTTTATTTGCCTGGCGAGGGATATTATGTTTGTGTTACGGGGTGGCGGTTGCCAAGGACACCCAACTTTCTCAGATGAGCAGCCTTTCAAGTTATTTTGAATGTCTCTCTTTTTCTTTTTTTTCTTCCTTTTTTTTTGTTGGCACACGTATCTTAGAGCTGAAATTTAAAAATTGGATTCTCAGAGGTGGAGGAAATTTAAGATGGAGAAATGAGGCACAAATGTCCGAAGACATATTTCCTATAGAAGTAACATGTTATTATAGCTTTTGATTATTCGCTGGTCTGTGGTTGGATTGGCTTCGTAGCAGTTCTAGAAGTGTTGCTTAAAGTTCTTCCTGCCGCAGGAGCCTTTATTTGATCAGCCCGAGAAGAAACTGATCCAGGAAAACCTCAAGATTTTAATGGTTCCCTCCAAAAGGAAAGAAAGTGGTTTGTGGCTGTGTGATGAGCATGGCTCATCAGTTCCCCTATGTTACTCACATGTGTTGTGTATGCTGCAGGATTTGGATTTCATGTGCTGAAGCATGGTAATTAAACAAAACACAGAGTGCAGACCTGGTACCACCTGATGGGCGACACATGGAGCACAGAGCCAGCTGGTTCTGGTTATCTGATGGATCATGAGATTAGCTGCAAAACTACACCATTTACACCTCTGTATGCCATTTACCTCAGGAGATATGTCCAAAAATGTGTTTGACTTTTTACTGACCTTGAAATTGAGCAAGAAAGGCCAGAAGGTAATCATTTGTTGCCAGTGGCGAATGATACCAGTTGGACCTCTCTGTGTCAATTAGAAAAGAAGTTATGTCCAAAAATTTGTTTTGAGCGTTCTGTGATCTTGACCTTTGACTTTGAAAGCGTCAAAGTTACACACAACATGGCTTCTTAGCCTTTTAACTAACAAAAATTCTCACTACAATGGTTCGTTTTTTGTCTCCCTCTGACCCCCTTGTCACACAAATGGATGAGTAGTTCTACTGACGTTCAAAATCTCTTCCACAGTCATCAATATAAGCTGCTTATGTGCTGTGCTTTACTTATCTCCTTGGTCTTTACCCATATGGTTAAAAGCTGTTTTTAATTTTCCTAGTCTATTTGAAACAGGGACAGTGTCCAGTGTTTCGTTATGCCCTGTTTGATATAGTGGTCTCGCCCTGCTGTTGATCTTGTCCTCTGCCACCCTGGAGCTGTTACAGTGTAAATCCAAAGAGCTCAAGAAGCTACGCAACAAAGTACAGCTTGAGTCCAACTTAATGCAGGACTGTGATTCTCATGGGTCTGTTTGTAATTAAATCACACAGTTCATACACTCCCTTATTTGCTGGGCTATGCCGCCATATTATTGATGTGAAGATTATGGAACAACAGCTCTTGTGGAAATGCGTTAAAGCCAGCCATAAAAACTACCATTTAGGGACTTTTTTTTTTTTTTTTTTTTTACATAGATTTTGAAATTCCAAATACAAGGGAAACGAAAAGAACAATCTAGATGAAATTCCCAGTGTTTCCGTTCCTTTTAGGTAATCTTTTTATCAATGCAACCTCGCCTAATTACGTTCCAAACTCGTCCAGCGCTGTGCAATATAACATTTACCACTGTTTATGGAAATACAGACAAACTCACATGCACACTCATGATTAATGGCACTCTGGCTGCGATTTGACGTCCACTAGCATTTACAGATTATGTAGCAAGTAAAGGCAAATTGTTTTTTTGGCAACGTTTAGGTATAAATATTGTTGGTTTCTCCAGTTCTCCCACTGAACTCCTGTGCAGATCATGTGACAAATGGGCTCATTTTCCAAATACCAGCACTCAGTCATTTTAAACTGCTGATATTCTAAAAATGGCATGTGGGAAAATGTGAAGGAGTGGATAGTAAGACAGATGGCCAAGGCAAATGAGAATTTAGAAAAAAATCTTGTTGATGTAAACATTCCTGCAGGGTGAATTTGATTGTTTTTAGTATCACCGATGGCTTTAATTACCTTCGTTCATACTATATAATCAGCTGGTTCATCAGGGTTAATTTTGTTCCCCAAGGATCAGAATCACAACAAAAGGATTTATGACCTCATGGCCTTATCTAAATTGTTATAAATTGTCCAGTCCCGATGGGTAAAAATAGCTTTATATGCACAGTCCATCACTTGCACCTTCTCACTGGCAGAATAAGAGCGCAGACCTGTCATTTTGAGCACTGTGAATCATGAAGTGATTGATCTGTGGGATTTATATGGCTTTTACGGAATAATAATGTAACTATTTCAAGGTCTTTTTGTTGATGATTACTCACCATGTCCAGGATATACTTACGGTTTTAGCTCAGATTTAAACCACTCATAAAGCTTTTAAAAGCAGCACAAGAAAGCCACAGCGTGATGAAAATCGCAGCAGATGAGGCCAGCAGGTTTCTGCAGGAGCCATTTCTGGAGTACCTGCTGGCCTTGTGTGGTTAACCCTGTTTAAAGTCACATCAACCATCGATGAGGTGATTTTGACTCTCACTTTAAAGAAGAGTCAAGTACCTACAGTCCAACACCCCCTCAACAATGGGTCATTTTTATCCTTAAATTTATATATGACAATTTTACATATAAAACACTGTATTTGAGTACAATGGCATTCCAAAAGTGCTGGACAGGCACTTCATGCATGCACTCCACTTCCAAATTTGCCTGTAACTCTCTAACTGG
Source organism: Mola mola (assembly GCA_001698575.1). NCBI lineage: Eukaryota > Metazoa > Chordata > Actinopteri > Tetraodontiformes > Molidae > Mola > Mola mola. The sequence continues at coordinate 2,276,781 of KV751360.1, forward strand.
ATCATATTTACATGCTTCATCCGTACAAAAAAAGATATGTAAATCAAAAGCTGTGGTTTTTCCGTGAAGCAACGTGATGAAGTGTTTTTAAGAAGACGGGACCTGGGACTTTCCTGAAGTCTCACTGTTGTCACACTGACTTCACATAAAAGCACCACTTGCTGTTTTTTTGTGCAGGAATTAAACAATTCAAGCTATGATGCTAAACTAACTGCCTCCTGGATCCAGGTCCGTATTTGATGCATGTAGTGTGGTGTCTTCTCATCAAATTCTGGTAAAGAAAGCAATTTTCTTTCTCCGGAAATACCAACCTTTTCTTACAAAGGTTGCGCTGTATTATAACAAAGATCTTCCACAGCTGGCAAAAGACAGAGTCGACACACAAACTTAAATAGGAGCCATTTAAACACAGGCCAGATTCTGAACATGCTACAAACTGTCGCCGAATTTGGCTCGAGATGGATTTAAGATATTACATCATGTTCAAAATAAAACCCAACTTTCAGTCCTACCTTTATTTTTTTAAAGTAATTGTGGAATATTGGAGTTGTGCGCTGTAGAATAAAATACCCCTTAATTGGATCCAGCATGCTTTTCTTGGATTCCAATGTACTTTTTGCAGTACATTTACATTGACACAGTACAGCTGCAGCTCTGAAACCAAAGAAACAGGTTTGGAGTGACTGACTGAGTACTGTGATCCAGAAATCTGACACTAAATATGAGTGAAATATGATGTTTCCCACACCAGTTACAAAACAACAGTGATTAAGTGAGCATGTGCAACACATCTTAGGCCACCAAACAGAGCTCATGGGGGAAACTGGGCAAAAATACTGCAGCGGCAAATGTGGACCCAGTTGTGGATCACATAGAGACGCTCCTGGGTAAAATATCTTAAAGCATGCATGTACACATTATGCACACATAACATTTCTGATTCACTGACTTATGATAACATTTCTTGAGTGTTTTCTTTTTCCTTTTTGCATTTTTTACTTTCTTTACAGCCTGGTGTTTAAAATTTAGGATCCACTCAGAAAAGCTCCCACAGCTACGCCTGTGAAAATGTCCACCTTCAAACGGTTTGGTTTCATATTAAATTATATAAGAAAAGATTTTGTTTTGTCCTAGGAAATGATGAGTGTTGCCAGCAAAATAACTAAAAATTAAGATTAAGCTGAATTTTTTATTGCTTTAAGCACTTATGCTTCAAAATGAGAAACCCATAAAAGTCCTTTTTTTTTTTAAACCAAACCCAATCCCCAAACTGGATATTAGAACTAAATGTTTCTGCAAAACATGGAAATATTGAAACCTCACATGTTGTCATGTGGCAATGCTCAGTTTGATGTTGTAATACTACTGCACAAATGGACAGTTAGGAAAAGGGTTGGGTTTGCCTTAAAATGTCTGCAAACCGGACATGTAGTTCAAAATTTCTGCTTTGGTTGCTGCAAACACAGCTGAAACTGTAGAAACTCTCCTCAAATTATAGACTTTATTCACTGAAATGATCATGGGCGGAAAAATGTCAAGAGATCCATTATGGTGCCTAAAGACGACTATGAAATATCCCATCAATAACTAGCCTCAAAGCACTGCCAGCCGCGGCTGTTTTAGCCTGGAATCCGGCCAAATGATAAATAGTTATGATAAAACACAATCTCAAGGGGCTAGGCAGGAGGAAAGGTAGATAACAGGCAGTTAGAAATTAGCGAACGTGAAACAGAGAAAGGCTAAAGGCTCGATCAACGGAGCAAAAGCTGAGGTCCTACACTGGCAATCAATAACTGGTTGATTGACCAAATTAAACCACAAGGCAGGAGGCCTGATCAGCCAGATCGCCACCAAAATGTCATTGTGTTCCTTTGGCCACTTCCCACCTGTCCTGGCTCGAAAGGCAGACGAAACAGCGATGGCAGAAGAGGAAGCAGTAGTCAACATAAAAGGTTTTTATTAATACTGAACCCAGTGCGTGTCCAAACTGCAGCAAATGCACAGACGGCACATCCTCAGGTCATCGGCACACACCTTCAGTCTGGGGGAAAGACAAAGATCGGACAGAGATTCTTTGATTTTAATATCTCTATGAATAAAGAAGATTTGAACTAGACCTTTACAGGGGCCTGCAAGGCTATACGATAAAAAGTAGAGTTCTAAATCTTTCATTTGTTTCAAGCAGAGGTCAAAACCAATTAGGCGAGAAAAGAAGTTCAGAAATGGTAAAACAGGAGCAAAAGTTTAATCTAACTGAATCTGGGGAGGACTTGAGGGCCAGTTTACATGCTGCAGCCTTGTCTCTTTAATATTAAATAGCAAAGTGAATATGTCTATAACGGGAACGTAATGCCCACCAATTAAGCGTATGTCAGCTGTTTTCTGGAATATTCAATTTCCTCAGCCAAAGCCCTTTTTTGACTGAGGAGCAACCAAAAAAAAAACAATGCAAGATCCGAGTCTGAACTTGCACTGGCTGGAGAAACAGTGGGAGAAACAGTAAGAATGGGGAGCGGTTGTAAGTGGGAGGAGTTTAGTTGATGGAACCGGCAGGAGCGGCGGTGAGGGAGGGCAGGAATTACAGCAGTGGGAGAGTCAGTTGGGAGGAGCAGAATGAAATAGTGCAACACAGAAGGATCGTGGGACTGCATCAAGGTTCATGCGTCAGAATAGTTTGGTAAAAAACGCCCTTTGACCTTGGAGGCAAGGCTGGATTAGCTTACCACCCCACGTGCTAATAAATGAATGAACGAATGAATGAAGAGGTCACTATGTTGTTCTGCCTGATTCAGTATATATTCAGCGTCTTAACGCCCACGCATGACTCGAAAAATACTCGACAGGGAATTTTCTCTCACATCTCTAAAAGGAAATGACCGCATAACATCCTCAGAAACACACAGCCTTTTCATTTCCTGTTATTGAGAAACTGGCTGTTGCAATAGCAACAGACACAACCTCCCCAACAAACAATTACCGGTTACCAAGGAAACTGCAGCGTACCACAGTGTTTATTTCTAAATAGTTGAGCTGGAGCCAGGTCCCAGCATTAAATGATGTACAAACAATCACAGTGGCTCGGCGGGTTAAATGGCTGCTTGATGGGGTCAAAGATTCTGTTAATGTTGTCCAGTTTTGGCTTTTCTCCCTTGACAGTTTCCATGAGGAACCAAAACTTGAGTTTTTTGTACTCAAGTACACGTGAGTTCGTGTTTGGACGGAGAAGCCGTGAGTGAAAGATGGGGCTTAAACAAGCCTACCTTCTCTGACTTGTCGCACAAAAGCCAAGATGACACTTTACAATTGGCGGAACAAAGGAGACACGAGAAGCTCAAAACCTGGGCCCAACCTCTGACCAGAGGGTTGCTGGTTTGAATCTGTGCCATGTTCTTCGTCCTTCCCAATATGTGTTCAACGAAAGGCGGTTAAATTCTAGTTTATTTGTAGTGCACCTTTTTATTAGCTAGTTTAATGAAAAGTGCTTTACATAATATATAAAAGCAGCAACTCTCATGGAACCCGACTCGTTTTCTTGAGGAGGACCCATTCATCCTGCAACAATCTTTCTTTAAACTAGGTTTAATTGTTTTTATTGTCCCCCATCTGGAACTGGCACTGGAAGTTTACAGGAAATGAAGCACTAATTGTAGCCAGCTTTAATTTGGCTCCATAGCATTCGGGGCTACCACCGCTGGAATTTTAAGGGAAAAGTTCAAAATCAATCTAGACTTCTAAAAACTCTTGCCTCCATTATATATCTTCTCAACAAGTGCTGGATAACTGCTACCACCAGCGCATCAAGGCCTGCCGTCATAGTTCAAACAGCAAAATTTTACTTCCGAGCAGAGTCGATCAGCTGATTGTGGCACGACGGCATCTGTGAGTTGTCAACAGTCTTGCGAGCCCACGTAATCGTCCCTGTGGTCACCGGGATAACAAGGTTAAAGAGCCTGAAGGGGATCTGCTGGCAGTTCGTACAGCAGCAGAAGCTGGTTAGCATGTTGAAACAAGCTGATTGTGACTGAGCAGTACTGATGAGAGACCAGGGACGCCTCCGAGACTCCATAAACATGTTAGCGAGCTGAGTGATTGGTGACTTTCATGGAAACACATTCATACTTCGATTAATAATCGTGTCAGAAAAAGACTTTCTCTGATTATGAATGTGTGAGCCTCGTGGACAACAGATGCCCGCGGTGCAGAACTCCTTACCTCTGATGGTTACACGAGACACCGGCCCTCAGATGATTAATCATTACAGCAAACACAACACAGTACAGATGTTCCAGTCATACCCTGTTCTGCTCAAATCGCAGGAAACATGTGTGCTGCATGAGGTAATGAGAGCATCAAAGGAGAGCGGAGATAAGAGTGCAGGCTCTGACCTTGGAAAATCTGGAGTGTGTCTGAGATTGTGTGAATGTGTGAGACCAATATGGGAAAGGATTTAAGGACATTTTTCATTCCTTTTCCCTTACAAAAAATGACTTAAAGTTTTACAGTTGGAGTGCAGAAGAAATTTACAGCCTCTGTCGTCCTCCAAATTGTAGACTAGTCTGCTGCACAGTGGCAAGTTCTTACAGTGGAGTCACTCAGACATGCATGTTTGAGCCAGACACAGATTCCCTGGAGGAGGAGGAGGAGAAGCTACTTGTACAAGGTCACCTACAAGTCAAAATGGTAAGCTTAGGTTCTTCAACGTTAAGTCCCACCCCTGCAGTCATTCCTTTGGTTTAACGGTTAACAAGGTCTCCGTTATATCAATGTAGAGAAGTAAAAATGCATTGTGAAGAAATATTGATTTCAATTTCACGATCAAAAGGTGGAAATGATGGAGGAATAATGGGAAAATCAATTATGCTTCATTGGCCCATTAAGCAGCTGCTTTAGTATATTGACTGAGTTGACTGAGTTGTGCGGTTCACGCTGATTATGTCAGTTCAACAGTTTAATCAATAAGAGAAGAGCTGCTAAATGGACATTAAGGTGAGACTGTTTTGCCCAGTACTATATTTCTACATCTCCATGCATGAGTCCCATAATTTTAAACCAACGAGAAAGAAAAGTGCACAGAACAGACTAGAACTGCTGCCTCCATGTCAACTCTAACTGCCAGTGAAGACCACGTGATGCGATTGAAAGCTCCAGATGTGTTGACAAAAACAAACTTTCAACCAGTCAACCTCATCCTTTAAGGTTTGAACGTTCAAACTCATCTCAGTAAATGAAAAAGCGGTTAATATGTGCAGATTTAACGACTCAAAATTGTATTCAAACCTATAACGACTGCAGCTGGGACAAGTTGGTCTCCACCAACTCCTGAGGGTGATACCTGGATAAGCTCAATATCAGCTTATCAAGTTTGCAATCGTTTGTTTAGCTAGTTAGTTGCTGCAGCTAGAAGAAAGGTTATTAACAAGGGTGAACCAGAGCAGTAAAGTTGCAGGCCGTGAAATCAAATAAAACCCTCCATATGCTAATAAAATGTGAGTCTGAATCCATCTACCGTGACAAGTGGAGATTTGTAGTTTTTAAGCGTGTGAAACTGGTGGACTTCCATCTGTGACTCAACCCCTCTGACTGCACATGTTTCAATGAATGGACTTAGTGTCCTGCTCCAACAGGCTGTGGTGCTTCCTGGCCTCACGTTCTCTCCACACTCGTCTCCAACACACAGATCTGTAGGAGTGAGCTTGCGTTGCTCCGGTCCCAGACTCCTCAGAAAACCGTTGTGTTCACTTGTGTCCTGCACGGATCCCAATTATCACTGTGCATCCTTTCAGTACTGCTCACATGCATATTTCTCCAAGAATATTGAATGCACTTGTCGTATTTGAGGCAAAAATTCACACTCGTTTTTATGATCACATTGATTCATTGGTCAAAGGTCACTGCGCAGTCTGAAAGTGGATGAATGGGTCACGAAAAGTACTGTGACTGAGTGGAAATAATGAAATAATAGGTCTTAGTCTAAATTTTCGGGTGCCAAATCCAGCCCCTGTTCTCATTCAGAATTTTTAATATGTAGCTCTTTATGCAAAGCTGAAAATCATTGCAAGGTACCGCAAAGACTTCTGACACTTGCCTGCTACTCATGAACTGCTCATTAGTTTAAATTAGTAAGCAGCAATAAGCACTTCAATTAATATGTCATCTAATCACTTAATAACAGTTCTGAAGTTGTATAACATGAAGACTATTAGTAATGATCACTTGTCATGTCAGTTAACTGTTGTTAAATGGTTATTACTACATTAGCCACTGTTAATTAATGCATCCTTATTGTAAAGTGATAAGGCATTAATAAACAGCACCCACGTTGCTTGCTTTCTTGCCATGAAGTTAGATTCTAGAAATCACTCACGTCCAAGCACATGCAAAAATATTCAGTGTTTTTTTTATTATTATTAACTTGTCTCGGTTCTACAAACAACTGTGATGTACAGCATCATCACCGCCTGTTGATATGCTGAACTTGAAAGTAAACAATTTACTATTTGCTCAACAACACTCAACACTGAGCAGCAGTTAGTTCGGAAGAAAACTGAAGTGTGATGCCTTTCTCTTCACAGATGCTGTAGTCATGTGAATCATTGTTAAAATAGGAATATTGATTGTACCCACTTTTGGCTTATTAAAGTCCCTTCTATGCTGCCTGGAAAAAACACTGTGAAATGTGTGTTATTTGTTGGTTTGTTTGAGATAAACAGGGTCAAATTTAATAGTCCAGAGACTACAGGAGTGTGGAATCATCCTACAAACTGGCTTTTGTCCGGTGCCTGGATTTGCAAACCAAGTTTGCTCCTGTCACTTTGTTACAGCCTGTGGACAGTCCTGATAGACTGGTCTCATTAATGTGTTCGAGTGGTAGCGGCCTGTGTGTATTCATTGTTCTTTATTAGTGATGTAGAACCCCAAACCTCCCCGTTAATACTGTCTAATTTTAGAGAGGAAGGCTGATCACTGCAGGATATAATTACAAGGCAGTAACAGACACACATCAGAAGCCCAAATCTCACTGGTTGGACGAGAGCCCAGGCGCCCTGGGAACAGAGCGCATGATGCTGAGCTGTGACCCTTGGACACCTGGGTGGTTTGAAGAAATCAGCTCTCTGATTAATGCACAGAGGAATGAGCTTCTGCCTGGCATCCGTGACTTAAAGTTACCCATCCCAGGAAGAAAATTACAAGGCTCTCTCCCCAAAGAATGTACAGATTTCTCACGAATCAGCAAAACCTGCACGTAAATCTGTCATCGTAAATGAGATCTGACAAGAACTTGGAAATGAAGATATGAAACTTTCATCACATGGAATAACATAGAAATGGGATAAACTTAGGTTAACTAAATGGACATTTTGATTAGTTCAATCAGTAAACTTCACGTTGCCTCAAGCAAGAAAAACATCACAGTCTGCGTTTGTTTTGTTGCCATGGAGAGTTCATGGCAACAAAACAACACCCTTGTCGGGGAATGTCTTTTTCTGATAACTGTATTCATAGTTTTCACACATAATGCATAGTATGTGTGAAAATGTATTATGTTAACCGCAGCAGAAAACAAAATTCTTCTCTGTGTCTTCTGTGTCTCTGCTCTTCAGCTTAGACACCACATAAAAGTAAACATAGCAACACAATAACAGGCGCACATGTTGACACTGGTTATAAACTGGAGATGACTTTTAAACCCTATTCATCAGGTCTAAAGTCACCTCGGAATTGGGCGTTAACTATTCATGTTGCGGTGATTACTCTGACAACTCTGTAACTTCCAAGTCAGAGCAGTCAGAGAGATGTCTGACGTCTTCATTGTGCTGCAACACACAGCAGGTCTGTGAGTCCACTGGGTTGATCCCTACAGAATACCTGAATACCCGTTGAATAAACACAACAATCCAATACACAACATATTAATGCTGCTACTACCAAGTTATTGATCCAAAATCAACTCAACTTGTCTTTCCAAGTTCAGTGAACTTGCAAATTGAATGCAGCCCAGCAGGGGCAGACTCAGGATATTTTCGGAGCAGGTATGAAAATAGGGCACTTTATTGTGTTTGGTCCACTGGAGGGGCACTACAGGGCCATTTATCATATTTTATCCACTGCAAAAAAATGCCAGAGGGCACTATAAAATGATTTGCCTGGGAGGGCACTCTAGAAGACATATTAGTGGGCACGTTAGAGAGCACTTTATCATGTATTGTACATTAGAAGGGTACTCTAGAAGGCACTTTATCATGTTTTCCTTTTTTTTCACAGAAGGGAAACTACAGAGGGCATTTAATCACATTTTTTACACTGGAAGGGCACCCTAGTGAGCACTTCATCACATTATGTCCACTGGGAGGGCATTTAGAGGGCCAATCATTGCATTAAAAACCTCTGGAAGGGCACTCTAGAAGGCACTTTATCTCCTTTTGTTCAACTAGAAGGACACTTTAGCAGGCATTTTATCACATTTTTCCACTGGCAAGATACTTTAGCAGGCACTTCGGAGTGTTTGCCCAGTTGAAGGGTACTTTAGAGGGCCCTTTGTTGCATTTTGCCCACCAGAAGGGCACTCTAGAGGACACTTAAACACATTTGTTCTAGAGTACAGTTTATCAGTTTTTTCACAGAGAGGGCACTCTGGAAGGCACTTTATCTCATTTTGTTCACTGGAAAGACACCTTATAGGGCATTTTTTTACATGTTTCCACTGGCAGGGCACCTTAAAGGGCACTTCATCACGCTTTGTCCACTGGGAAGGCACTCTAATAGGTACTTTATGGCTTTTTGTACACTATTAGCGCAGCCTAGAGGGCATTTTATCACATTTTTTTTCCAGCTGAAGGGCACCTTAAAGGTTAGTATTGCTTTCTTGTTCAGAAGAAGAGTGTCAACCATTCAGAAAGAACACAGGGCATCTGAGGTGTGCATGTTTGGCCTCTGTGCTTGTCTTTGTTTACTTATCTTGGATTATTCATAGGGTGGTTTATCTTGCACAATCAGCAGTAAAAAGATTGGTGGAGTCTCATATCATGTGGATTATGTCAGACACGCAGGTAGATCCATTTACTCAGGTCATACACATAGTAAAAGTCATTAGGATAAGATAATGACAGTTTTAGTGTTTATATTCTTGGGAAACACCCCTGAAATAAACAGCGATCTGCCAAAAAAAAAAAAAAAAATCTTGATCATCTTAATTACAACAATACAACTCTAAGAAGAGAGCTGCAAATCAATGACCTATTTTGCTCACATAATAGCTACACTATTATGTGGACAGCTACACTAATTGAATTGTTGACACAGCTCTGCAGCAGGGAAGGTGGGAATCCGGGCCTGAATAGAACAAAAGAAAAGCTTTGTACAGCGTATTAATAATTCAGTGTTTATTCCACTGGCATTCTGCAGAAATTTTAAAGATTAATTAGTGGATCATAGTATGAAATTGCATCCAACTAATTACTTACGAGGTCACGGTGTTGCCATGCAGGCTCTACACTTTAGACACTGTGATAAATAACGATTCCAAACTAACAAACACACTTTGCTTCAAAACTCAGATTTTTTTTTTTTTTACTTAAGCAGATTTTAAATTGTGAAAAAAAATTACCAGCGTCAATCTCAATAAACACCAATAGAACTCAACTAAACAAATATAATAGAGGGTTTTCTGTGCAAACAATACAGATCACTATATGAAGCAAAAAGTTCCCTGCATGACTGCTTGTATAATACTGTTGCTTTATCGGTCTGTAAATGTCTGTAAATTTATGGGATTATTATTTTGCCTTCCTTTTATAATTCCGAGTGCACTGTGATGAGTTCTGATTTCTGCGCGGACTCAGCCCTGGCCTCGCCCACAGAGAGGCTGGAGTGGGACTACTTCCTCGGGGCTATAAATGCAGGCGGGAGCGCACATCTGCACAGTGAGGTGTGGTCAGGTGGTGCAGCTGCAGTCACTCTTCATCTATAGAACACCTGCCGTGACGACCTCCTCCCGGATCTCCCCCGGTACCGCAGCGACACACACAGCCGCAGCAACATGCCAAAGTGCCCGAAGTGCCAGAAGGAAGTCTACTTCGGTACGTTTCTTAACTGTTTGCTTCCATTTTGTGCCTAGATGTTCTGCCTCTACGTATCGAAACGTGTCCGTTTCCTGGTTGTTGAAAATGAGCGGGGTTTTTTTTCCTGTCGAAACACGGAAACAGGAAGTTCCACCAACAGCTGGCAAAGAGACGTTTTAAAACGTTTTAATAAACACTTAAATAAAAAAAAAAAAAATAAATAAGGTGAATTAAAAATTAAAGGCTAGAATTCCTCGGTATAAATAGCAACAGGATGGTTTCATGTCGCATAACGATGTATTCAAATGTAGTTAGTAGTCAAAAGTTGAAGGACTGTACTTCAGTGCAGTAATAAATAATGCAGTACTGCATTACTGCATGAGTAAAAGCATTAACTTAACCTAAAAATGTTGTGATATGAGACTGACAGGGGAGACTTTCTGCACACTTAATAGTTTTAATAACACATCTATATATTATATAATATATTTGATATATATTTTGTTATCAATGGATATGTATATTGACTTTACATGTAATAGATTATTATTTGCCAGTGTTGTACCAAGTTCTCAAAAGTCATACTTGAGTAAATATTGTGTGAAAATATTACTTTGGTAAAAGTGAAAGACACCTAAAGGAACAACATTTGAGAAACATCTGAAAAGGACCTGATTTTAACTGCACTTAAGTATCAAAAGTGCAAGTAAAAGTTATACATATATTTAATCAGTACAATATGGTATCAAACTTACCTCTTACTAGATCCAGTATTCAACATTTTTCTGATTAATACAATCAGAAAAATCAATAAAAGTCGTGGAGTAAGAGTACAAAGTGGAAATTGTAGCACAAAATGGAAATACTCATGTAAATTACAGTATCAAAAATTGTTCTTTTTAAGAAAATGTACTTATTGACATCACATCACTATTCGTTTATACCATAATTATGGATAATTTAACGTGTAAGCGGTACTTTGATGTTGTAGCTGTGTGAGGTGGGGCTAATGGCTCACTCTAGCTGACAGTCTAGCCTCTGTTTGCCTGCCTACAGTTTACAAGATGTGTAAATTTTGCAGATTAATAGCTCCTGTAATGAGTTGATGGAGCAAAGGACGCAGGTTTCCTCTGTCCTGAAATTCAGCTCGGTCCTTCCAAAACAATCTTGTACGTCTGTCTCATGGAGAAACGGTCAAAGAAAGGAGCAATTACTGAATCCAGGGAGGAAAGGGACATCTGCATTTTATTTTTGTCTTAATCCATTCACCACATTGCCTGCAGCCCGGCAGTGTATCAGAGTCTCTGTGGGCAGATGCTCCGAGACAGAAGCCAACACAGACTACAAGGCAGATTCTTTGGGCTGTCAGTCGGATGAATTAAATGCGCAGCTTCCCGTTCCTCCTTTTTATGGATAAACGTTACTCTTCTAGCCAAAACAAGCAAACCAATTTGTTTTAGCCAGAACAAGCTCACTGATCTTTACTTTACTTTCCTGTTGAGGACAGAGAAATAAATGTTGTTTTCTAAAATACAGCTGAGAGGAACGTTTTGTATTCTTTATATGGTTTCAACACTCTCAGATGGAAATAATCAGGCTACCACTGCCTCGCCAAATCATAAGTGGGAATTTGGTCCAATTCCAGCTAAATCATGAGCAGAATACAAAAAGGAATTAAAATAATACCACTTGAAAGTCAGTCTTTCCACTGCAGGCCCACTGACTTTTAAAAACGTAATTGTTGAGCTTTATGCATACTGGTAGGCAGTTCTTTGTTACCTTTGGACAGAGACTGAGCTTCCATTCCCACAAAAGGGGTGTGATGCTACACTATATTCATGATTCGATAAAAATCATGATACGCAGGACACGATTAGATATGTATCACTTTGAACAGTAGTACATTGGTACTGATGGTTTACCATAGTAGAAAGATATGGCTGTGACATTAATTTCACTTTTGGAAGGTTTCTTGTTACTTTCCTGCACACATTGTTTCTATATTGAACTAGATGATATTTAATGGTATCAGCGCCTCATGATACACATTTTCAAATACAATATTGATTCTATTGAGGCTTCACGATGCGATTATCGTGATTCATGATACTTGGTACATTCACATGGAGCCTAATATTCCGACGTAAACAGTGAACCTGATTATTTCCCAGCTGGGCTCTTTCTGTGCCAACACAAATATGTGGTGACGTACCGTGATGTAAGAAAAAAACGACGTATTCAAACTAGCACTGTCAATCTTAACCTGTATTGCAATTTGAATTTCATTCTTTATTTTTTTTTTGTATTTGAATTTTATTTTATGCTCAAATTAATTTGCTCACAATGTTGGCAAGTGTGTTCAATTTGAATTTACATTGGAACCTCGGAATTTGTTCGAGCAGCCCTAATTCAAACAAGTCCTCCACATAATGAAAACAGCTGGGATGGACCAGCAGCGTTATCTAACGCTCCATTAGAAAGTATGGACCTCTCTTTCTGTAATTACTGAGATTTAGCGGCATTGTGAGGAGCATTTTGTAACCCATGGACATAGCAAGGCTACTAAATGAACCAGCTAAAACACCAGCTAGAGCCACATATGTCAACGTTCTCGGTTTAATTACGTGAAACACAAATGGCTTCTTTAAATAGGAGCCTATAGCCCAAATCAGCTCATTAGTTTATTTCAGCACCAAGACTGCAAAAGGCGGCACATGTTGGCCTGTTCTTTTTCTAGTCCAAATGTAAACCACCTACAGAAGATCTTCATCTTACTAATTACAAGACTACAGGAAGTCACAGCTTCCGGACAAAAATAATGGCAATTTGTGGGCCTCAGTCTTGCTGGCAAATGGATTTTGGTTGGTTTTGGAGAGAAACAAGCAAGCTTTTTCCCCTATTTCCAGTCTTTTTGCTGAGCTTGGCCTTAAATTCACTGGACAGATATATCAATTTTCCCATATTTTCCTAAATCCTTAATACTCATTTTATCTTCACTCCCGAGGAAAGTTATTTAAGGCCCCGCAACTCCTACTGACCGCATTCTTGGCTTGTTTTTATGAGTCTGACATAATAATAAAACCATGAATCTTTTATGGGATGGAATGAAGCGCATTTGAACAGTTTCCCTCATAATGTGCTTTTCCATTCAGATTTGTGTCCGTCTGTGTGTTTTGGCTGGCCTCCATAATGCCCCAGTCAGCGCGATACAGACATCAGATATCATTTTTCTTCCGTCTGTCACATCCATTTTCTTGTCTTACATCGTCAGGTAAAATAAATATCCTGTGCAATAAAGTAATCTTTACTCACAACATACATCACAACTGATGGAGATGATGGACTGCTTAACTGCTTCAGCACACAAGAGCCCACTGTTTGTTCAGTCCACTGGTTTGTTGTTTGAAATTAAATTCAGTTATTATTGGTGGTCAATCTTTTATTCCAGGACTCGCCACATTGTGATGAAATGTTTTCATGCTGCTGCCCCGAGAGGTTGACCTCACCCTGGAGCACTTTCGGTGCTTCCGCTGCTTGTTGCATAATCTCATGCTACATCAGGTTATTTATGGGAAGGAAATATGTGAAATATTGTGGTATGGTTCGGATGCCAGTAGCTTCTTCTGAAAGGAATTACTTGCATGTATTCTAACTGCTTAATCACGCTGTGTTAAAACGTATTTGGTGCAAACATTCACAGTTCATGATAACACAGAGTCAAGATTTCCTGTGCTGCAGAAGTATTCCTTTTTCATCATTGCATTAAACTCAAGACTGCCATGACAGGCTCCTCCTGGTGGGTGTTTGTGCAGATCAGCCTGTAGATAAAGACAGTTTTTATCAGGCGGAACGAGGATAGATTCCTCTGGGACGCTCTGTCCTCAAGTACCACACCCAGAGAAATTTTCTCAAAGTTATCTGCATATACACACTCTTACTGAACTGAGGCTGATGTTATGTGAAAATTCGCAGAATTCTGAGCTCATACTTCAGTCTGCGACTCATTAACTGAGCTGTGGACCTGGCCAATGTGTGGTCTTGTGACACACCTCTGCAGACTGCATGAGCTCTCTTAGAGGGGGAAGTTCAAGGCTGTGGTTGTTAATTTTGTGTTTTATTTTTGTGTGTGTTTGGCAGCTGAGAGGGTGACATCTCTGGGGAAGGACTGGCACAGGCCTTGTCTGAAATGTGAGAAGTGTGGCAAGACACTGACACCAGGCTCGCATGCACAGGTGAGACACCTGTAATTCACAGAGTCTAGAATATCATCTATTCTTTCATATTGTGAACAGCATTTGGAGTTTGAACGCATTTAAACAAATGTGGACTTTTGATTTATGTCGGGCGATGGTCTGTCATTTCAACTGACAGTTTTAAAAGTTCTGCTCATGAAAACATGTTTTAGAAACCTGTGAACCACTAACTTAAATTGACACTCAGTAAAGCCCGTACTTCCACCAAATGTCCCTTTAAAATTCCTGGATCCTCCCCTTAATGCAAATTCACACCAATATTTAATGGCTTCTTGGCCAATTCCCCAACTTCGCACCAAGTTTTGTTGTAATCCATCCAGTAGTTTTTGCTTAATTCAACCAGAGCTGCAATTATTAGTCAGTTAGTCAATTGAAGCTATAAGCTTTCGATAATATAATTATCATTTCAGCGTTGTTTTGTTGGTTCTTTTTCTTACTTCTTAAATGTCAAGATTCACTGTTTTCTCTGACATAAGTGGAGCGAAACATGCGAGCTAGTTCAGGCAGCAGTCAGCTGGAGCTGCACAACTGTGTACGCGCAATAAACACGTACGTAACATCCTCCCCATTTGGCGTTTTCTTTAAACTCCATGCACTCCCCATCTGCCAGACTTGAATAACTGTTTATACAAATATTTCAATACACAAACGTGAGTTGCTTGACTGAACTGACAGTAAATGAAGAGTCTTTGGATTTTTAACTACTGTTTGGTGAAAAGAAGCAATTTGACAGCATAACTTTAAGGCTCTGAAAAAATATGATGAGCATTTCTCGTCATTTTTTGACAATAAATAGAGAAAATGGTTGATTGCTTAATAGTGAAAATAATTAGCGAATTAATCAGTGATTGAAAGAATCGTTGGGTGCAGCTTTAAAGCCTGTAGACAAAGCAGCCAATCAACAGACAGTAGCGGAAATATTACCCACTTGATGAATGTGGAAATCTTTAACTCTACATGCAGTGATAACTGATGTTTTAATCATACTCGTCACAAAAAAGCAAACAATGTGAATTTGAGATGCAGGAACAGGATTGCCTTGTCTTCTTTTTGATGTTTTAACACTTTCCAGTCACCCGTACTTCTGCCATTCTGCCTCTTACAGCATGAAGACAAGCCATACTGTCACAAACCCTGCTACTCTGCACTGTTTGGACCAAAAGGTGAACATGTTCTCCACATAAAACCTTTATTTACACAAAGAATGAGCTCAGTATGACCTTCTTTCACTCCAGCCACGATAAAGGCCTCAGTCGCCTGTGTTCACAAGACTCTCAAGTCAGAAATGCCCTGTGGGATTGAGTTTTGAATACGATTGTATTGAGGCAGAAAACTTGACAATATAAAGGTCAATAAGCCATTGTTGCATAAAGGGTACTATTGTATTAATCTATAATCTTGAGTTATAATCTGTCAGATTTCCAAATTAACAGTCATATAAACTGTAGTATTGTTTCAGTGCATTCATTTACATTGATGTTGACGTCAGTTCAGCCATTTAATGCTTCCCATCTCTCTCCTCACAGGATTTGGACACGGTGGAACTGAGAGCCACACATACAAATAGAATGTAGACAGGTAATGTCGACAACTAGAGCAAGTACACATTCACCAGTCATTCAGCGCATCATTTGTTTATCATCTGTTCATCTCAGACATTTCCATGCTGTTTGTTCAGAAAAGCGTGGACACAGCCGTCCTTATTCTTTGCCCTGCCTGACGGGCGTTTTCTCTGCTTCGTCGTCAGGTTTTGGACCAGCAGTCACAGTGTTGCCAGCAGATCGCCATCAGATCGAAGTATCCAGCAATCCCCAGTGAACACCAGCAAGCAAACTGCTCTAACTGAGACGAAACGCTTTGTGTGCACGTGTTTTTAATCGTGCTTGGTTTTTCTGAACATGATTGGGTATTCCCTGTGATGTAATAAAGAGGAGGTGGTTATAAGGGTGGAAATTTTGATCAAACACTCGTTGAATTTCTGTCATTGATTAGTGTTTCTTCTGCAGGGCCCCTGTGTGAAACAGCTTCGAGTTAGAGCAATGTGACTTGGCTTTGCACCCTTAAACCTCTGAATTTAAAGAAAAATGTACTTCATGCTTTATCAGGTTATATTATATGCTTTTGAAGGCAGTGATTGTAATAAATATGGCACCAGTGTGTGTTTGAAAACAGCTCAATATCAATGAAACCATTTTAACTTTGAATAAAAGTCACATTTCACCCGATCACGACCAACATAAAGCAATACTAACCTCACCTCATGATCCACATCCTGCAGCTCTTTTTTGGCCATTTTACAGTCTTGTCAGTGAGACTGAAATAAGAGGATGAACTGGCGAAACAGGAAAAAGGTCTGGTTTGTGTCCACAAGGTGACAATTTTTATGTCATCTACAGTTCATCATTAAACAACTCGCATGTTTGATTTGGCTCAGCTTTTACGCTGGTTGTCCTTCCTGACACAACCCTGACCGATCATCCAGGCTTGGGATAAGCACTAGAAACACGCTGGTTTGTGACCCCTGGTGGCTGGTTTTCATGCTCACTATGGATAAAAAAGCCAAAGAGACATAACAGACAGGGAGCACGAGACAAATGAGTGGATGATGACACAACTGGAAACATGCAGATGGTGTGTTAAACCACTTGACACCAATAATAAACTGACTTATTGCTATGTTATTAGCTTTATGCACCAACTCAGACCCAGCCATGGCTAGTATGGAGTTTAATGGTGGAAATAAGGGTGAAATAAAGAAATTTAACAATGTCCTTGAAATGTAAACTCCAGCTCCCAAAAACGATGTCCTGAAATGACACAGACAAATAGTGGTTCAGTCTTCGTAAGAGTTATCTGGAATTTGCTAGACTGTGCAACGTCCTACAATAAGTCAACCCTGCCCATGCTGACTGTGGCAGCGCGGAGCCTGAGTGTTCGCAGATCCCCCAGGAACTTCCTCCCTGGTTCCTTTCAGTCCAGCTGTCAGTCTTTGTGCTCTGCGAGGTCGGCCAACCCCGCTGTCCGCGTGTCACGCGGCAGCTGCCACCTCCACCGTGCCTGTACCTGTGCCATGGCAACGGACACAAACAAGGCCCAGCAGACAGCCAGTGCATCCACCCGTCCGGCTGTCACCCTTTTCCCTTCAACAAAGACACTCACTGTCGCAGGAAAGTCTCCGCCGAGGCCCCAGACACTGAGGCAGCCCATGGAAACATGCAGAGGATGTTTGGCAGGGAGGCGTCCTTTTTCTAATGGAATACAAATGTGGACTGTTCACTCATTTTGTAAATCTGTGTGTGTGGGAGGGGCAGCCATTATAAAAAACATCAGCCTTCGCTTCTCAGTCACTGCTGTTATCTGCTTTTTACATTTTCTCCTTATTTTGTGCATGTGTAAGAACTCCGGTGTGTTAGATTTCTTTCCTTCTTTTCCTTCTTCTACTAGAGAGCTGAATGGAAGCCTTTTCATTTAAAATAAGAAGGATTCCTATTAACGCAAACGTAGCATGAAAAGAGAAAAAATAAGCAAGAATGAGCAAATAATGATGTACACAGTTTACAAGTGCAGTTAAGTGCATACCTGACTGAAAGTGCCTTTAAAAATAATAACATAAATAGCAGTGATAGGATTAGCCTTTGGGTACATACCCGAGTCCAGGATCAGGATCCCTAATCCGCACTGGATGTCTCTCAAAACTCCAACATTTGTTACATGGGTCAAAACATTCTCCCACAAAGATATTCAGAGAAATCCGTCCATTAGTTTATGAATTACATCCATGTTTGAATCGGATCTACATCAACTCCACATTTCTCCAGAAACTGTAATATTCACTTGTTTGTCCAAGTCAAAATCTGTTCAGAATCTTTGGTGTTTGTGTCACTTCTATGTGTGAAACTGATGCAAATCAAGATTCAGGATCCGGATTGGATCTGGATTCGTTCCTTGATGGCAGAGCAATATTCATAAAATTTTCATGGAAATCAGTCCGGCATTTTTTTGGATTATATCCATTTTGAAAACTGATTCAGATCCAGAATCCAGAACCAGATCTGGACCATCACCAGAAGTTAATCACCTCCTCCTTGAATGACACCAAATGTTCACACCAGATTTCACCCAAATCAGTTTGCCACTTTGTGAGTTCAATTGGGAACAGGAATACATACTCCAATCTACACAGCTCTCGAGGTTCTTCAACCCCCACAGCAAAATATGCAAACTTTCAGCTGTTTCCAAAAAACAAATCAAACAAGAACAACATGAATACCAAAATGCAACTAATATTTACAAATGTTCTCTCCAAATTCAACGCAGAATGCCACTTTTAATGACAAATGCAGTCTCGAAATGATTTAACACCTTCATGATTAGCATGTTGGTATTTAGCAGAGCACCAGCTGCAAAAATGATGCACAGACAGACACATTGTTCTGGCAGCGTTTCTCAGGAATCTCAGCCCATTCCTGATGTGCACTGACCTCCAGTTCACTAACATCCTTGGGTCTGCGAGCTGCAACTGCCTTCTGAAAAATCCCACTTGACATTTTCTTGGGTGTTCAAGACTTCTTCTGAATCCAAGCTGTGGTGGACTTTGAGGTGCATTCGGGGTCATTGTCCCATTGGAAGGTCCACACAGTGTCCCCCTGGCTTGGCTAAAAAAGATACATTATCTTTTGTAATGTATAGGAGAAAGGCTTTTAAGAAGATCAAGTATTTGGTAAATGTTCCTAAATTCTAAAGAAGGACACCGCTGCTGACGTTTACCAGCGCTGTAAAAATGCCGCATTTTTGACGTTGGAAGGTCGGAGTTTCCGAATTGGGAAGTGGTTCTTCCGACTTTGTTGCGTTCACGTGCTTTGAGGTCGTTAAGTAGGAACCTCCTGCTTCAGAAAGGATGGGTTGCATTTTAATTTTATATACATAATTAACTTATAATTTTATCGTATTTTATATTTCTTAAAGGTTGATACAGTAGCTGTTTCCAGTCTATTCACGACAACAACAAAAAAAAGAAACCAATGAAGTAAAACAACGAAAATATTGCATAAAATAAACAGAGTTTCCTGCTAATCAAGGTAAATTGCAGCAGTTTAATACCATAGTTCACATTGTATGTGATCAACAGTTGATATACAACAGGTGAAGTTTTAACGTTAACCAAAAAAATTGACTTTTGCGGGCCATGTTTCTGCCCTTATGACATCAAGTGGCAACTTGTGTCATAAAAGGAACTCCAAGTTGCCAAGTTGATTTTCCAATATGGGAAGCCGCGCACTGGAATTTCCCCAGTGGAAAATGTGATTATTCCAACACTACTTGAATGCAGCAAAGGTACTCAAATGACTAAGATTTAAAGTCACCCCTGTGAATGGTGAATGCAAAGCACTGAATAGTATGCAGTCAGTATCTGATTAGATTTACAAGTAAAGACTTTTTGCTGGGCACAAATACATCATCATCAGATCCACTAATCGGTTTTTATCAGACTGCAGATAAACTGAAATGATTTAAAACTGTGCTGCTTTGACTCTGATGCAGCCGGCAATTTGCAAATTAATGTACAACTACGGATGAAAAATGAATACTGTGAAGATGAAAGTAACACATGCAAAAGAAAAAGAAAAAAGAAAAAAAACTCATAAAAAATTAACTTAATTAAATTAATTTTTTTAACTACTATTTAAATTAAGACATTTTTTTACTGCACCAAAGCACCTGATAAAAACTGTTCTGTCGTCATTTCTGTGGATGAGGGCTGTAATAAAAATCAAAATGTCCTTGTTGTCGGTGAAAGAAATCCAGTCTGAAGGATACTGAATGCTCCCTTTCTGGATATTCTCTGAGCACATGTGAATAAGAAGTGTATTTACATTCCAACTCAACTGTAGAGTTCACACACCTGCCTTTCCCTCAGCTTTGTACCAGTTAATACCTCTCGGTAGTCATTGTTTGTGAGGCATCTGGACGTTTGTGTGCAACCTGCAGCTTTAGTCAAGCTCACAGTCGGCTCCCAAACAAACGTCTGTCTCACAGCAGCACATACTTGCTTTGTGACGTGGAGGCATAACGCATCAACCTGAGGATCATTTCCTAACATGATTGTAATGAAAGCCTCATGCAGGCACTAAGTACATTTGCAAAGCACTTACGCTGAGTTTTCCTGCACTCAGAGCGCAGTGATGCAGTTCTTTTATGTTGAGCAGGAGGAGGAGGACGCTAGAATAGTTTTCCCAAAGAAGACCTGCTGTGTCAGCATGAAATGGAGTCATAAAGCTGTAGAATTAGACTCATAAAGACATTAAAGGCTGGAAAATATTATCTCGTGTATACATGCAAAAGCTGAAAGCTGCGATTCCTCAGCTCATTTTTTAATCAGACAGAGTAGCAGAGACAGGATGTAAAATAATGCATATAAAAATGCAGTTTGTCATGGAAATATTCTTTTTTGTATTCATGTATGTAATTCAAATTGTATAATTCACATAAAGTGACATATTTGATTTCTGTTTTTTGTGTTAAGGTAGATGTTTTTTATGTTACATTGAGGGTCAGAACCGGGTTTGGGAGGAACCAAGAGACACGTGAAACACGATTACTGGTTTTTGTCATGGTTTAATGTTTTCAGTTTCTTGTTTTGTTTGTGATTTCTTGCAATAAATTCTAGTCTTCTTCTTGTTGCAGTTCTGTTGCTGAATGTAAATGCATGTAATTGGTTTTGTGCTATTTTGTGACGTTGAGTTTTATAGTTATTCCATGTTTTACTTTATTTTCTTGTGTTCATCCCTGTGTTTTCTAGTGTTTCCTTCTGTTTGTTGTTATTTGTCTCTAGTGATTCCTGTTTTATTGTGAAGGTTCTGTTCCTCCTCGTGTCTTGTCTTAGTTTACATTTCCTCTTGATCTAATTCACCTGTGTCTCGTATTATCTCCACCCTCCTGGTGTAGATAAGTCAGTGTTCTCCCTTTGTCCTTTCTCGTGTCCCCTCGTGTCTCTCCTGTGTCTCCTGGTTTTGTTGGACAACTGGACACAGGTGACACACATAAAGGTGATGACAAGAAGGGAAACGCACACCTTCAAAATAAAATAGGAAGCACTGGAATTGAAACCAGGTAGCAAACAGGGGAGAACACAAGGAAACTTAATGATATAAATAGCTAAAGACTGAGAAATGAATAACTTGAGACTCAAAACTTTAATAAAATAAATTATATCTTAACACAAATTTCTGATGAGAATTAAATTAGACATGGAAAACCATATAGAAAACAATAACCAACCAAAAGAAGAAAAGAAAAAAAATAACCATAACCACGACAGATTACGGTTTACACATAGAATGAACTATATATACATATTTGTGTGTATTTAGAGAGAGAGAGAGAGCGAGAGAGAGAGAGAAGGCTGTCCTCAATGATTATTAAAATAGTAAAATATAGCAACAATTAAATTTTTGGAGCTTTTTGGAGTAGCTTTATAGATTAAGTTGTGCTGCAGTAAAAACTGTAATTTAAATTATCATAACGTTTATCTGCTAGAACATTAAAGTGTCATCAGTCATTATTATTATAATCTAACATTATTCTGAACTAGGCTTTTCTCCATGTATATTTACTTTTAATACCTTTTGTTTTCTGCTGCTAATATTTTTATAAAGAAGAGAAAAAAACGGATGAAGAACTTTACTTTGTTACAGTCGAATTGATAGTTTTACTTAAATACTGTGGAGTTTTTCTGCCACCACTGAATAACAGCAACTGGAAGATCTACAAGTCTTTATAGTGTCTAAAAGGTCGAGCTTTAGCACCTCCTAGTGGCAGTGATGAGAAAATATCCTTCTTCGGACCAAATGACCAGATAAATTGAAAAGAATCATGTTTGTCCCTGCAGGCTTGTGTGTTCATACCTGGGAATACTGCACATCAGAGGTAACACAGTAACTAAAATAGGATTAATTGAATTATATATGAATTCTAAATGAATGTGTGTTCAATGTCTCATTAGAGAGGATCTACAGGCCCTTTGGAGACGATAACATCATCTCTGGACTTCCTGCTTTTGCAACAGACAATAATTCAGAAAGAAGGAATTATGTGAAGAACACTTCGTATTCTGAAGCATAACAGTGGAAACTTTAAACTGTATCAGATGTGTGAAACGGAACTACGCCGAGTCTTGAATCAAGCCTGCACAGTGTGGACTAGTGAACACGCACACACACGCCTCTGCCAGCATGATATTTTTATTAACTGGAGCGTCTGGCTTTCCTACAAGATCTTTTCAAAGTGGACCATTTCTTACAATAAAGTTTATTAAAATTATCTCCACATCGTTCTGCCTGCGCACATGTGGTTCTGTTGATGTGATTTCTGCGCATAAAAGAAACACATGAACAGGAAAGTCATCATATACATTTCAATGACTGTGATTGTGCTTAAAGTTACTCAAATGAATCATAACTGTTCATATAAATCTAAGGATTTGTCTTCTTATTTCATGTTTTTTTCTTTGATGGTGTCAAATCAAAATGCATAATAACTTTTGGGTTTTGGAACACGGCAGTGTTCCAGAAAGATGAGGAAACCCTCTTTAATGCTAACTAAACCATGTTCATATTTAAAGTCCTTCTCCAGCCACTGATTAAACCCTTGAAAACCAATTTGTGCTTCTTAAAATGGCAAATATTGACTTTTTATTTTTGAAGAAAATGTCTTTGTGGCCTTAAAATGGATGTAACACCTATGCCTGATCCATGGATGTGCTTCTTTGGTCCTTCGACCTGGTTCCACTTTAAAACTAGTCTACTATACACTGCAATGTGGCAAGTTCTAATACTGGAGTAATTCAGTCATACATGTTTGAACTGGACACGGATTCCCAGGAAGAAGAGCGCGAGCTACTTATACACGGTTGCCTACAAGCCAGTGCATCAGAATGGTAAGTCATATTTCTACGATATTAAGCACCACCCCTGCATTCTGGCTTGACAGGATTTGTTTCTCTGGAGGCTGCAGAATGAAAGCAGAAACCCTCAGCTGAGACACTGAAGGATTATTTCAGTCATGTTGCATGTTGGAGTGCATAAAAACACCACATGGACGTGTTTGTGAGGTCAAAAACGTGATTTTACTTTAAAGACCTTTTCTTAATAATTGTTTCAGCCTTTGTGTTGTAAGTTAGCTGCACAGAAACATTGCTGTTCCCTACATGTTCACGTGAACTGTCAACATGTGGGATGTCTGACGTTGACATTGGGACCAGTGAACTTTTTCCTCGATTTTAATGTTTTGTTCTTTCACGAGACTCCGCCCACAAATGATATCGTCACTGTAACGCTCACATTCATCCTGTCAACCTTTCTGTTTGCTCCTCTCTGATACTTTTACCTACAATTTTTCCAGAAATGTTAAATCATTTCCTTTGGAATATCTCACATCAATATAGTTAAAAACTCTATTCCACTCGCCAGGTGCAGTAACCAACGGGGGGCTTAGCGAATGGGAACTTGGAAACAGTTTGCTAAAACTCATTAGTGACCTTTAAAGGTGCCAGTAAATTAATTTTCTTACAGTCACTCAGATCTTGATTTCAGTCTTTATGCTAAGCTAAGCTAACCTTTCGATACTTCATGATTACTGTAGAGAAAAAAGCAGAACTGCTACTTTAAAAGTCCAGTTTGTTGAAGCGGCATTAGGACACCTAATGCTAACAAGTGTATTTCACACTAAGGCTGAACTAAGCAGAATGCTAAATGTCTTACTGTAACATATCTCGCCGCTCTCACTGGCCAAACAAACGTCTTCAGAGTGAAGCTTCCCTCCTGTTACAGTCAGGCGATGGAGCGATTTTCATTTCTGTAACTGAATATCTATGATGTCTGATGCTCCCCGGTCCACTCCTCGATTCCTTCCTTTGATCCCTTTCCCACCTAATATTCTCCTTCAACCTTGACCGTCTCACCTTCTTCGTGCTCCTGCTCTCTGTGGCACCTTTTCCTCCTTCCCGTCTTCTTCCCATGTCATTTACCGGAGCTGCGGTTAATTAGTGCCGCTGGATGTGCCGGCTTCCACCAGTGCTGCCCCCCCATCCCAGCAGATGTGTATAAATAGGCGCCTCTGGCGTTGTAATGTTGTAATTGCTAATTAGGACCCAGTGTGCGTGCAGAAAATACAAGCTCCTCCTCAACACACGCAGAGATGGGATTCATCCGCAGCTCCCGGCCCAGGAGGGAGCTTCTGTCCTGGGGTAGATAATGAGGCAGGCAGGCAGGCCTCCCAGGCTGGAGCTCCAAAAACAATCTTGAAAATCCCCCCCTCCACCCTGGATAAACACATTAGTTTGAGCCGTTGTGAACCCACGGTTTGGTAATCTAGTTAATGAGATAGTAGATACTCTGAAACAAATCTACACAAGGTTGGTCGTCGTTCGGAAACGTCGGATATTTAGCCTCGTCGAGCTAAACTGTCCCAACTCGGTACTGAGCCGATTTTCAAAAGGTGAAGACATATTTGAGAAAGTGAGAGTTAATATACAACAAATTTAATCCAAAGGTGTCATAAACAGTGTGTAAAAAGACAGAGTTCACTAACCTAACAGAGGATTAGGCACCGGCGCTATAAGGGCTGGACACATCATGTTTTTGGGTTGTCCCTCCGTCCATATGGGTAATTGTTGTTAACACGATATTTGAGGGACTTTCTTCAAAATGTCCCCTCTGACTCAAGGATGAACTGATGAGATTTTGGAGGTCAAATGTCAATATCTCACAAATGCATTGAGGGATTTGACACCAGCGTTGGGAATTGGTTTAAATTTTGTACAGGTCAAAGGTCACGGCTCCCGTAATATATTCCGAGGTCGCACTGAAGTGGGTTTGAACCTGCGCACGAACTGAAGATTTTGACAGAAAATTTGACCTGACGTAGCAGATGAAAGGTAAAGTGTGTGAGGTTTTTATCCATAGAGTCACAGTCCTGGCTCGACAAGCTGCAAGCTGCTTTTCTGTTTCATTGATACAAAATAAAGATAAAAACAAAGTGATATATATATATTTTTTTTTTTTTTCAGGCCGTTGGCCTCAGCCCTGACGACCCGACAGCAATATGACGGTTGAGTTGATGAGTAATTTTGGATGTTTCGAAGGGAGAAGAAAGTCCCCACATTCATCTTCTGACTCTCACTCCTGTTCTGACACTCGGGGGAGAGCACCTGGCCACGCTTCGAGAGCTTTCACCTCACAGCACTGTGGGTCACTTCGATTCTGAGAGGGCTGTAATGAATAACTTGTGGAATGAATAACCCTGAATACGTTTTTCTTCTAAATCTAAAAAAAAAAGAAAAAAGAGTGACAGAGTTTACTGCGATTTGAATGGTTCCCACAGAAAACCTCTTAGATCTTGCTCTAATTTTCTCCCGTTTGTTATTTCTCTCCTCCTACAGCGTGGAACAAACAGGAAAAGAGGAGTACACAAACACTCGTGTGCTGAACTTGTTTGCCTTGTGAGATCCTGCAGTTGTCTCTCATCATCCCACACAGACTTTACACACAGACATGGCAGTAAATGTACAGAATAACTGCTGGGTTTTTTTTTCCCCTGAAGGAGGTGAAACCATGTCAGGGTGGATAAAACACGGTGTCGGGTCTAAATAAAAACGAAGCAAATAAACCTTATGATGCTGAAATTAGAACACAGAACTACTCCTCCTTGTAATTCTGCCTGATCTAACATGGTCGATATTTTAAAGGTGCAGTCTGCAGAGGGGATTCTTTGCTTTCTTGTAGCTACATATTGTGATTTGAGAAAAAAAAAAACATTGCCTGAGGGACACCTAATTGATTTACATGAGGCTGCTGGGTCACAGCAGGGGCAGTACAAAGAGGTACGCGTGGCAACAGGAGGCATGAAGGTTGCTTCTTGTGCATTTTCTTTCTTTAAAGGAGACTAGAATGCAACAAAGCAGATGAATCCCTCTCTAAAGTTTAAAGTAGCAAAAAATGGAAATAAAATAATAGTTGCATTCCATCACTGGCTTTACGGTCACAGGACTCGATAAACAGTTGAAGATGCATAAGACTATGGACTTCAAATTACTGTACACTTCAACCTTTTAAAAATATAGGTGTCCCATCGTATTTTGTTTTCTGTTCTTGTCTTATTTTATGAACTATTATTCAGGTTTTACTCGCCATCTTTATTATCAAGATATAGTTTTTTTTTCTATTCTGCCTTTATATGAAGCACTTTGTGTTCATCATTTATCATTATTAGCTTATCAAAGCAACGGTTGTGAAGCCAACATTCATACCAAGTGAGACAACAGCGCCCCCTCTGCTCCCTGTAGGAACTCTCCTGAAAAAACTGCTGCAACAATGCTGCCCTCTTGTGGAGCTTCCTCTGACATAGTACTGCCACCAAGATCACGTTTGATCAATTTTTTGCTCTACATAAATCAACTTTCTCACAGCTGCTACATTGACAATTGCAGGTAAACACAGGTGTCAATAATTTATAAGGGTTCAGTTCCAGTTGGTGCAACAGAGCCTTTCCTGTGAGCCAAAATGCACAAGAGCAGCACCTTGGCTCCGTGTGACCTGATTGGAAGAGAACTTTAATGAGTTTTTTTTGGGAATACCTGTGTGTATTACACTATTTCTGACCCAAATGACTGCTGTGACAAAATATCTATGCAGAGAAATAAAAATGGCACAGTCATCAAGCAGCGTCAGGAATATCTTAAAACTTTAATATACAGTGCTTCAGAAATCATTACTAAAAACACAGGTGGTAAAAATGAAATCGAAACAAATAAGTTACACTGTAGTAAAAAGCACTTGAGATTCCTTTCCATTTTCATTAGTGTGAACCCCATATGAAAATAGCATAGAAAGTATGCAAACATAGAATTTAATTCTTATATATTTTCTAATCTTTAGCTAAATAAACCTTTCATCCTCTTTAAAATTCCCTTAAGCGACTGGATGAAATGATGACAGTTTACGGCCGTGTGTTTGCCTGTCTTGGCCTTGACCCCCGTTCGGGTAATCCTTGAAAACCTTTTTGTGAACGACTTCCCCCCCCCCCACGAGAACCTCAAAACCTAATAAAAAGGAAATATAAATTAACATACCAAACATGTGAACAGTCTGCAAAACTTTTTTTTTTTCCCCCCCATTGACTGGTGTACAGTTTTACATTTAACTTCAAAGCATTCTCACACTCTCTCTCACACACACACACACACACACACACTCACGCAGTCTGTGCATAGACTCAGATTAACTTGTGGAGTAACTGGTAACTGAAGCTGTTTCTCCCCGCTCCCACAACTCCCGTTTATGGTCTGCCCGTAACAGGTAAATAACCATTTAACCCATTTGGTGCAGAGCCAACAAAGGCCGTCTCCGGGCTGGAGGGCTAAACACGGAGATACGTGGAGACAGACGGACCAAAACATGGCGTTCCCGTGGCGTGATTAAGTGCCTGATATCCGCAACCAGGTAGACTGAAAATAAAAGGTCATTTTGAACTCAAGCCTAACCTCTGTTAAATTTTGGCAAACAATAACTTCCTCTATGCATTTCTGATCTGTGTCATGCTGCCCCTTATTAACTGCTGACTCACACTTTGATGTTGGCAGGAGAGACTTGTCTGGCATCACAGGTTTCAATTTGGAGTCAGCAAACATCAGTAAAAAGGGACTTTAGTGTGAAAATATGTCTTATACCGTCAATCAGAATCCCTTCTAAAAACCAGCAAATATTGAATAAGGTTTGGTCTACAGCAAAGAGTACTTCTGTTTTACTTCCTGTTTGTGTCAGCAAATTATGTGAGACCATCGAAATTTCAAGCAGCCCATACTGTAGATCGTAAACGTCAATATCCATGTCTGCTGTTTGCTGGTCCTGCCAGCTTGTTGTGTGTTTCTAAAGTCAGTCAGTAGCTCCTCTCAGTTACAGAAGCATCTAGAGCAATCAGTTCTGATAATTACTACACGCTGCGCAGAGGCAAGCTATAACGTTGGAGTAATTGAGTCGTACATGTCAGCACCAGACCGGAAGAGGAGGAGCCTCTGGACTGTCACATTACATTTATTTGGAGACCGTCGTTGGTGGATCACAGAACACAAACCCACATTCGCTTTGTATGTTATTGTACATTAAAAGCAAGTCAACAAGGCAAAAAAACGCGATAAACCAGATGTGATTTGAATCTTTTGAATCTGGCATTAAAAGAACAAAATTCACACCGTTCACGACAACAACAACAACAACAACAAGAAAACAACAACAGTGTAAAATTGATTGTCATTTCAAGATAAAAAGCATCAAAAACATCCAAAAAGTGATTCACAGAACTGAAGCCCGAATGAATGACGCAGGCGGACAGAAGGGCGCGGGCACATTTGGTGCCGGGAAAGTTTTCGGCAGCCGCGAGTGCAGCAGAGCGGCAACAAAGGCAACAGTTTGCACACGCCGTCCATCCGTCTGTCCGAGAACAAACAGACAGCACCATCCTCCAGCTGACTCCACACGGCCAAGATTTCATCTAGCGGGAAGGCAGCTTTAGATTAAGTGCGTGCCGTGGCTCGGCAGGCAAAAGAAAGAAAGTCTGTCGAAGGACGCAGGGCGAGACTTGAAGTGCTGAGGGAGGCCGCGGCCCGGCGTAGACGGCGGCGTCATGGCTATGATCTGAGCGAGCCCTGTGGTGATAGGAGGCGACTCTGGCGAAGCTCTTAAAGCAGAGTAAAGGGGCGTCGGTGAGTTCTGGAGGGCGCGTGTGCAAACACACACACACACGATCAGTCCACGCATTCGAAGACACAAACACGGGCGTCAATCCGTCCCTGAATGTGCCGAGTAATGGAAGTCTTGTTCCACAGAATGTACAAAGTTGACAGGAAGGACTCTCCTTCTCTTCACTGCCAGTCCTCGTCGTCCTCGTCCTCCCCGTCCGACGAGTCCTCATTGGTGCTGTCCCCGCCCATCTGCCGTGTCCCGTTGTGGTGCCGCGCGGCCAGGATGGCGGCGGCCTCGGCCGCCTTCTTTTCCTGCTCGGCGTGGCTCTTCATGTGGGCGCTGCGGCTCTTCACCTTGTAGAAGATCCTGCAGGGAAGAGGGCAGAGCTGGCTGAGACGCGGAACGGTAACGCTTCTGGCTGTTGCTCGCTGCCTAATGCAGCATCGCTACTGCTGAGCTGAACGGAAGGGCGAATCAATGGTAGACTCAAAAACTTAGCTGGAAACCATTTGAAATGAATAATTAATGACCTCTGGGAAGCCTGGCACACTTCTCGAGAGTGATTTGTTTTTGGGTTTCTTTTTTTAGGTGGAGAATTGACACTTTCTTTGCTCTCAAACTGCATCTGAAACATTTCATATGAAATGAATGTAATCAACACAGTTGCACTGCTGAACTCTAACTTGGTCTGATCGTTGTTGGAGCAGCTTGAAGGTTAGAGACAGGGAACAAAATAAATTTCTGTTTGCTTCTCTACTGTCTACTTATTAAACCTATTTTACCTCCTTTTTAGAAAGGAGATGATGGGGTGACAAAAAAATTAAAAAAAAAATGAACACAATGATATGAAGAGGAAGGGCTGTGCTGCTGTGAACAATCATGTTAAAAGAGTTAGTCGTGTGCTTGTGTAGCTTAATGAGCCATGAAACCAACTAAAATAGCAATTATGTTTATATAAACAGGTGCTAACTGAAAGAGAAAAGAGCAGTGGAGGGAAAGAAAAGCGACAGTCCTTCAGCAGCAGCTCGGTGACCTTCTGCGATTCCCAGAATACCAGACTGTCAAATTAAAAAAGGCTCCCAACTTGTTCATGCCCATGTTCCTCTGCATGGAACCGACTCCACTCAACTTTCTTATGGTTCTCCACTGGGAACATTTTGCACCTGGTATGATTTTAAGTACCACCTCGCCGGATTTAGAGCTGCAACTGACAATTATTGTAACTCACGATGATTCTGCCAATTTATTTCACGATTAATCAATTAATCACTTACTCTATAAATTCTCGAAAAATGATCATCGCAAAAATTGCTTCTTTACGCCAACCAACTGTTTAAAGCCCCAAGACTCTTCATTTCCTCCCAGAAATGACAAAGAAAAGCAGCAAATTCTGACATTTCAGAGGCTGGAAGCAACAAATTTAAACAAGATGATCATTCAATCATCAAAACAAGTTGTCAATTAATTAATTTTTTTCCCCCCAATCAACTAATCAATTAATCTAAAGAATTTAAGATCACTGATCGGTCAGAGTCACGCAGCAAACACCTGATCTGGAATCCACTCCACAGCAGACAGATTCATTTACGTAATAGGGTATCTACAGTTCATTAGTTCATCCCATCATTTGTGATGCTGGACCACATGCTAACATTAGCTTATAGTTTTGCTTCGCCTTCGAGCTGAAGTCTCGACATCAGAACGCCGAGGTTAAGTTTCCCAAACTCTCCCGTTTGCTTCAACTTTCCTCTGTCTCATTCAGACTGGAGATATCCTGCAGTATTTACGCTCTTACACGTGTGTGCATGTGTCGGTGACTTCACAGCAGTCTCCCACAACAACAAGCCACATTATAGGGAACCATTTGTAGTGGAAAAGGAACCTCACTGATGCTTAAAACGAGTAGAGGTGAGTTGAGCAGGTAACATGCAGAGTGAGAGGGCATTAATGTTCCAAAACAAATGACTGGAGAACACCAGTCATCAAGTGCTTTAACAGTTTCTCAATAAAGACTGCGGTCAAGTATAAGTATGATGGAAATAAGGCGAGGGTGACGCCATATTGGAACAATGATTATCACAGCAGCTCTGCTCCGGAACAAATGATGCAAATTCCTCATCTGTTCAGTCAGTGCACATGAGTAAAAATGTAAAAAAACCTTGTCATCTTTTATCGGCTCACTGTGAGCTGGATAAAAGGTGAGAGGAGCTCTTGTTAAGAATGGAGGTCGAGCTGCGCTGAAGAAAGGCTCGCTGTGCCACGTCCACCGTGTGTTTCAGTTGCTAGGAGACAGTTGGCAATAACAGGCCCGGTGTTACTGGAGGACGGGCTGTTATTTAACCGAAGCACGGCAGCATGGTTTGGACTTTCGAACCCCGTGACACTCTGTTTACCAACACGGATTCCAAAAAGGCACGAGTAGCAACAACATTTCCTGCAGAAATTCTCTATTTTTAATATTCCAGTTCAGCCTGAGGCCAATTATGTAACTAAAGCGGTTGCTGCTTTGCAAACAGAGCCGTGCGTGGGATATTTCTGATCATTCACCTGCCACACTTCTTGCAGGGGAACTCTCCCTCCTGAGCAGCTGCGCCTTTGTTGCCCGTCAAAGGGCCGGTCCTGCGTGCATTGCTGTCGTAGCGGACTTTGGTGCCGGGATGGGTCGGCTGCGGGGGGTGGATGACCCGGGGCTGCGGCGGCGCCCTCCCCATGTCCTCCTGGCCTTTCATGATCAGGACTGTCCCCGGCTGCACACACAGTGAAAGTGAGTGAACATGAAAGGTCCAAAGACGTTTAACACGGTCACTGAGAGTAATTAGGACATGAATAATGAGCTTGAGGTGAGTTTATGAGCACCTTTCATGTAGGATTGGATTACACCAGCATGCAAACATGTGCCAATCAGCAAACATATGGACATTTGGCGTGTAAACAATCTGCACAACAACTTATGTACGTTGAACGGTGACGTGAAGTGAGTAACCAGGATAAAGGTTTCTTGTTGAGTCATTGTTTGCGGACAGATAAAATGGGCTCAAGAGCGGTGGACATCAGCCAAGCAATGTCCCCAAAAACATCCAGCAGGGGGCAGCAAACCCAGTACCCATCCCATCAGGACAAGTTGGGCAACATTCAAAAAGGACAAACTGCAAAGCCTGAAGAGGCCAGCTGAGGATTTTTAAAATGGGAGAATGAGAACATATGGCTTCAAAAGTTTTATTTAACATAATCCTGTTCATTTTTCTTGCCATTGGTTTTTACTTTCCTGCCTCTCATGCACATTTTTGTTCATTCATATGTATTGTATGTATAGAAGGTTTATGTGTGTATGTATATGTATATATTTTTGTATACTTTCTTTAACTCTTTAGCAATCATATCCTATATGTTTAGTGTGCAAATAAACACATAAAAAAAAAAAACAACGTCTGATCCAAGTATTGTTATGGCTTTGAGAAATGACATGATTCTGTGGACAAGATGCCAAATGATGAATGGTCATCATACTTAAAACTGACAAGACATTAGCTATGTTTTTAATCACTCTGGAGCACTGAAAGTCTTACGTGATTTATTATGGTTTTGCATATCTATTATTTTTTCAGATATACCTGAATGCCATTACCAGAGTGTATCAGATATTTTTGTATGAATGTGTACTGTTGCATCATGGGCTTTTTGTGGACCTAAAGGTGCAGTGTTGTTTTTTTTTAGAAAATCAGTTCTAAAAGTGTTAAGGAAGCCAAGGATTAAAACTATGGGACCTATATTGCTGCAGAAACAGACCATGAACCAAACAATGTGTCACAGTGACAAGAATTAAAGCTCATCATGACCAGCGTCAAGATGAAAAACCTGAGTATGCTGTTTGACAAAAATGTTAACAGTGAAAGCAAAGTGTTACAATCACTCGGGGACTCCTGAAATACATATAGGTATATTTTTAGGTGCAGCTAACGCTCTGTCTCTGTTTCACTTTCATGACAGGGCTTCAAGGATCTCATTCTTAACGTATCAAGTTCTGAGGGGAAACTTCCCTGCACGATGAGCTTTGAAAGTGTTTCTCATCTTCAGAGGGACTTTTCTCAAAAACAGCTGTTGCAGAGAACAAGTTGTTCTATGTTTCAGCCGTTGAGTCACTCAGTACACAGACACAGAGTAGACTTTTCTGCCTCTACTTGTCTCCTAACACACGCAGAGCTGATCATTCATTTTACACTCACATTCTGAGCGGGGTGCAGTGTGTGTGCCGCCCTGGTGGAGCCAATTTCCTGTTTCCGGTCAGCTGATCCTTCCCACTTCCTGCTGTCTTCCTCTGGCTGTGGCTCTAGTCTGTGTGAGCCCTGCAGAACCGAAGAAGAGCACAAGTGTCATGTGCAAGAGCTCAAATTTCTTGTTTAATCAATCAAATCCTCATTTTAAATCTATATTTTATTTCCTACATTTGCAACAAGATTTTTTTCTCTGTGTCACAATTCTCTCAGGAGGCTTAACTCCCTCAAACAACCAGCTTTACACTTACACTTCAACCAAAAGAAACACATCTGCGTATGCAGCTCAAATATAGCACCTTGTGGTCCGTCTCCTCCTCAGTGGTCCTGCTGTCCAGAGGCGCCGTCTCGCCGTAGAGCAGCGTCCCGTTGCGGCCAATCTTGACATGTTTCTTGTATGTGTAGTAAAACTCTACACACTGTGCCACCGTTTTAGTGATCACCTGCGAAGCGCGCGCGCACACGCACACACACACACACACACACACACACACACACACACACACACACACACACACACGCACGTTAGGAGGCTTAACTCCCTCAAACAACCAGCTTTACACTTACACTTCAACCAAAAGAAACACATCTGCGTATGCAGCTCAAATATAGCACCTTGTGGTCCGTCTCCTCCTCAGTGGTCCTGCTGTCCAGAGGCGCCGTCTCGCCGTAGAGCAGCGTCCCGTTGCGGCCAATCTTGACATGTTTCTTGTATGTGTAGTAAAACTCTACACACTGTGCCACCGTTTTAGTGATCACCTGCGAAGCGCGCGCGCACACGC
Source organism: Mola mola (assembly GCA_001698575.1). Lineage (NCBI taxonomy): Eukaryota > Metazoa > Chordata > Actinopteri > Tetraodontiformes > Molidae > Mola > Mola mola. The sequence goes on from KV751360.1 coordinate 2,310,880, forward strand.
ACACACACACACACACACACACACACACACACACGCACGTTAAATGGAGTTTTAATGTCTCTCCATTTTATTTGTGAAATGTCAGCATGTCGCTCAGCAGTGAGGATCAATTTTTGGGGGAAATACAACTTCAGGTCTACGCTGCTGAAAATCAAATACTGTGGAGACGTGGAGAGTGGTGGCTTTTTTTTCCATTCTTGTTTTCATTCAATACATTTTGCAATGTTATGTTTTCAGCGGTGTTTATTTGTTTGTCTGTCTGTTTGCAGGATTACACAACTTGACTGATTTCACTGAAATTTTAATCAAGTGCGTCCTGCCCCAACCTGAAATGGATTGGATTTAAGTGGCCAAAAGTCAAAGATCAAGGTCACTCAAAGGTTTAAAAACATGCTTTTTGGTGGTAATTCCATAAAGAATTTTGACACAGGGAGGTCCAACTGGTGTCGTTTTGTAGCCGACAGTAATGGTTACAGATGATCAACATTTGGGCTTTTTAGATCAAAGGTCAAGGTACTGAAAGGTCACACACATTTGTTGGACATATCTTTAGAAGGAATTGACTTAAAGAGGTCTAACTGGTGTCATTTTTTAATTAAAGCCACACTCCATCATATAGCCAGAAACAGCTGGCTTAGTGGTTTATCACACATCACGTGGCACCAACATGTGCTCTTTTTCGCACCAAATTATATTGACCTACACTTAGGAACACTAAACAAATACGAATACGACAGTCTGGTAGAAAGCTCAAATATGAGCTCACAGAAAAAGTTTGACCTTGAAAGGCAAACACTTCATGCTGGGAACTTCTGGGAGGCTTGCACTCTTTGAGTGCATTCTTTTCAGTCTTCTCTTATTTTGGTACCATATAAAAATACACGTCCTTCTCTAGATAATTAAGTGACGTTAGTTTTCAGAAGCAAGAGCTAAAGCATATTCTTATTCAACTTTTAAAAGCATGTAATTAGGTGGTTTGGTCTATCAACACTGAAAAACTTTAGAAAAACTGATCAAAGTCATCTTTACCCCTGATCACTAAAGTGGCAACAACATTATTTGCAGTCTTGTTAAGAGCAGTTATCGACTCTGAAACCACAATTAGATAAGAAGGAAAGATTGTTGTAACATGAAACCATCCTAAACCTAAAACATAATCAGGGCAAACACTGTTATTTTTGTTGGTTTGTAAACTGTTAGTGGGAAAATTGTCACTACAGAAATTGCATTTTTTGCATTTTTTTGGTGTTCTTATGTTTGGAAGCACAACATACCTGTTTCTGCACCATGAAGAAGTCTTTCTTGTATGCAGTGATGCCTTTGTTGAACTGCCGTCTCTCAGCTGTAGTCCAGCTGTCTGATCCTGGGGGAGGGAGGAGCATTTAAAAGAAGAAAGATGCTACATGTTTGTGGCTAGTTTAGAAACACTCAACAAGTAGCTGCTCCCAGAGTATACTGTGAATGTGTGGAGGCCCTGATGAGTTCAATCCCACCCCCCACCCTTAAAACCACACACGCACACCCACACAGACACCCTTAAATCTCTCCATAAACAATGACTCTTCTGTCTTCTGCTTGGGATTAACCACATGCTGTAAACTCACAGCCCTCCCCCCATCACGTTGACCCTGACAATCCTCCACAGTAACTTGCAACCCCCACAGCCACAATCCCGACACTCTCACTGCTGCAGCTGCCATCGCTCTGAGGCAAGGCTGCATGCATCAGTCAGTCAGACAGCATGAAGACACACTGAGTGAAATTCGGACACAGCTGCAGTAGAGCTTACAAACATACATTTTTATTTCTTGTTTGACAATTATTTAAGATGCATATTGTATATTAATTACATATAAAGTGAAATATTTGAGGCTTTTTTGTTTGAATTTTTATAGCATATACTGTAGATTTGCAATATTATTTTATTCTGACATTTTTAAATGCGCTAGTAATCTGCACGTGATGACTGTGCTGACTAGTGATTAACCAACGTGCCATTTCCATAATTCCCCAGCTGGTCCAGAAAATAATAAGCAAGTTTTAGTGTTACTGATTTCTATTGACAGCTTGTTGTGTAAAATATTTACTGTGTGACTTACCTGAGTAGTGGTAGTTTGTCAGACGATGAGACTTTGGGAAAATTGGATTCTTCAGCATCAGAAGGGACAATGCAGCCTGAAAAACAAGGAAGACACTGTATGTTACGCTGCACAGCAGCGAGAGACATCTTTCCCAGTAGCCATTTTTGACAAGAAACTGCAGGTAAACAATGATACTAGTGAAGGTTCATTTCAATTTGGGGCAAATAGATCCAATGTGCTGCTCTCATGCATTTTTGCTGCTTAAATGCAGCTCTGTTGCTGTTTGAGTGACCGTCACCAAATTGAACCATAATAAATTTTATTAATTACGCCTGAGTTTACCTGCGATTTCATGTCAATAAATCCGCGATGAAAAGCTCTACTGTGATGACACTTTCAACATAGAGCAAGTTACTCCTACCAAGCTAGCTGACTCTTGCTCCATCACATGCTCCCACTGTTTTATAAACCTGTAAACCGTCAAACACGGCTGCTTCCAGGTAACCAGGGAGTGAGATAACCACCGTCCTTATTTTTCCTGCACATATCAAGTACCTGAGTGCATTATATCATAATTATCCTCTCCCTGCCA
>KV751360.1:2313569-2328187 GCA_001698575.1 Mola mola
AAACCCACCCCCCCACCCCTCGTAGTTTCCTTGACAACGTTTCACCAGTAGCCGGGGCCAGAAATCCCTAACAGTTCTCCCGCTGCTCTGCGTCGGGCTGTGAGACAACCCCAGCACGTACGTCTTCGATAAAGGAAGCATTGATTTTCACTGTAAGGCACAGTGAGCGCCTGTCTCGATCGGTGCCACAGAATGCATTTGCAATCAGAGCTCCTGTGATTTAATGTTATATAACCGCTCGTCCACACACAACACAAAAATAGTTTGTTGGTTCCAAACATGATTTAAAGTGTCTGCATCGTTTCCAAACCTAATACTTAGAAAGATTAGATGCCACAGATATCTAAACATGTAAACAAGTTTCTTGCCATTGTGTAAAAGTGCATTCTAATTTCATTGGAACAATGTTTTTTCTTTTCATGCTGTGAAGTACAAGGGAGCCTTTGATCAGATAAATTTTAAAGATATAAATTTGCCTGATGAAGTTCAGCGTTTCTCTATACTAATCTCCATGGGCTCTTTGAAGCATTTTTGACCGCTTTTTGTTACATACACCAAACAATTAGTAGTGAATTAATAGACAGATTATAAATCATTTCATAATAGCTTCAGCCCTAGTTTCCGTTATTATTGTTATTATTATTATTATATACTTTAAAGAAGACTTCAGCCATTTTCCTATTTCATACACTTAACAAATGCTGTCATGTGTGTCCACAATCAGTCAATCAGCGCTGTGGGAGGAGTTCAATTGTGTTGCTTGCACTGAAAGGACAGGTCTTGCTAAAAGAACGCAGTTTATTCAAAAAACTGCAGCAAGAAAGTGGATCCCACGAAGTCGGCAGATCTTTGCAATGCTTTCTTGGGAGTTAAAGAGTTGAAAATGAAAATTCTGTTATTATCCAGTCACCCCCATGGAGATGCAAAGTCAGGTGAAGTTTCTGTAGCCATAAAACTCTGAAGTCAACTCTGGGACATGCCACCTGCAGAAGTTCTCTGATGACTCCTCCATTGTTGGCTGCATTACAGATGACAAGAAGGATAAGTACAGAGACCTAATCAGGAACTTTGTGGGATGGTGTGACAGGAACCACCTGCAGCTCAACATTGGGAAAACCAAAGAGCTGGTAGTGGACCTCCAAAAGCAGGAAGAGACACCCAACACGTGTTTTCATAAACAGGGAGGGGTCGGAGATGGTGGACACCTACAAGTTCATTGGGGTGCAGCTAAATAACAAACTGGACTGGTCAAGCAACACAGAGGCCCTCTACAGGAAAGGTCAGAGCAGACTGTTCTTCTTGAGGAGGCTCAGGTCCTTCAACGTGGACACCTGGCTGCTACGGATGTTCTACCACTCTGTAGTGGCCAGTGTCATCTTCTTTGATGCTGTGTGTTGGGGAGGCGGCATCGGGAGCGGTGGTGTAAACAAATTGAACAAGCTTGTGAGGAAAACCAGCTCCGTGGTGGGGATGGATCTGGATAGTGTGGAGGTAGTGACTGAGAGGAGGATGAGAGGAAAGCTGAAGGCTATCATGGACAATCCCTCTCATCCTCTATACGCCGAGCTGCGGAAACTCAGGAGCACCTTTAGCTACAGACTCATCCAGCCATGGGCCTCAAAGCGCTTGGGGGCTCTTTCATTCCATCTGCCATCGGACTGCACAACAGCACAGCTCCCAGCCCTCCCAGCACTTCCCAACACCACCCACTCCACAGATTAAGGACTCAATTCGTACACCGAATTCCTCACTATTCAGTATGTAAACTTCATGATACACTCTATTTATCTATTTATAAAAACTCAGGAACATTGCACTTTGCACACTTTATACACAGAGGCCAGATTGTATATAATACTTAGTATATTTTTAATTCTAGTATTTTAGTTTTTATTTATCCCTTTGCACTGCTACTTTCACTTCTGTACTGCTGTGTCAACCTGAATTTCTCCCAAGGGAGATCAATAAAGTTACATCTTATCTTATCTTATTCTTAAAACATTTCTGGAGCCTCACAGCAATACAGCATTGCTGCATTCAACCAAATATAATGCAAATATGGAAAACAATAATAGCTTGTCCAGTGTCCTTTACTAGCACAATTAGCTTGAAGGAGAACTCTGGATTTTTTTTGCAATTTCACAAAATTAGTCTTTTTTTGAAAACTACTCCAGCATCGAGTTTTGTCACCAAGAACGTTTAGCTCAACAAGACAGCAGGATGCAGCAGCACAGTGTAAGTCAAAACGTCGCAAAATAGTCTGTACAAACATTGCATAGCCATGAAGTGTTACACTGTAGGAATCTACTCCGATGTTATCACATGCCTGCTTTAAAAGTTTGACCATTGTTAGTGGCGAAAGAAGCGAAGAATTTCCAACAGTTTGACTTGCCCTGTGCCGCTGCATCGTCTTGTGGAAATGCTCTAGCGTCCCAACTCCACACTGGTGTAATTTTACTCAAAGACAGGGAAGTAGAGCTTAGGTTGAAAAATAACAAGCTTGAAAATTAATTTTCTCTAGCAATTAAAGTCCATCTCATGTTAAAATGTTTTTTTCTTGTTCCTGCACTCAAATGCGTTAGTCTCACTTTGCAGAGTTATGTGTTTGAGTCTGACACAATAAGTCCTGGAAGTCTAGATTTTCTACAAAGAAAACTCAAGAGGCAGGACTTCAAACATTATTTGTGACATTACAAACATTATGAAAGTCATTCTAGTTGAAATAAGTTAACACACAAGTGGGATGTGACATGGAAACTGCAGTGCACACACACTGAGAATAGACTTCACTGTTAAGTAGGAGACATCTTGCGTCCAACAGTCAAACTTCTAAAAGGAAAAATGTTTACATTGTCATGTATTCTAGAATTTTTTAAGGATAAAAGGAAGAAGCACTATTTTAATGACTTTATTGAGGTCATTATACTTGTTTTAGCTGGATAACAGATTTACATTAGAGGGTTTTATTTCACCCTCAAGTATATGTGTTCAGGGGATCTTTAAGCTACAAGCTGCCACATGCAGCAAGGCTGTTCTGAGTTGCTTAGTTTCTTTTTTAATGCTTCCGCATGCAGCCATCTAACCCTCCCTGTGCACTTGTAATTAAATAGTAATAAATGTGACTGTATCCTCCACTGTTGCTATTTCAATAGGGATGTTGTGACTAGGAAAGAGCCACTTGTTCTGCAGTCTCACAGCATTTAACACTGGCAGCTATTTGGCCTCATTTTCACAGCCAAGTATGGGGCATTTGTTCCTTTTTTTTTTTTTTTAGGACAGCATCCTTTAAAATATGCAGAGTAAGCTGAAGCAGCCCTGATGAACTCTGATGTAATTAGTGGTCTGACATTGACGCAATCATATGAGACATAGGATGTATCATTGCTACTTTGGAGGCCGAGTGTCCATCTGACCTACCAGGTTTATAGCTTTCAAACTTGTAAACACTGGCAAGACCATAAACATTTATTAAGGCTGACTATGACTTAGACATTTTGCTCTTGCAAGTTCATTTCAGGAACAGATGAGAAATATGTTTTAATTTGACCCTGTGCATGAAAATATGTAACAATTACAACAATGGCAATGTGACCACGTTAAGATGTAGAAAGATATCAAGTTTCTCAACACATAGATAAAAACTTCAGCTGTGCAGCTGGCACCGAACTCAGCACGTCCCTGTCAGCGCATGCAGCACTGAACCAAACTGTTGCACCATCTCTGTCATTTCAGGCCACCACAAAGTTTCAGTACACAGCAAACTGGAAGTCTACAGATCAGTCACTTCCGTTCAGTAATCACTAAGAGCTCTGATGAAGCCGTTTGATCACTACATTCACATGCACACCATAAAGTGGGTTAGTGGAAGATAAAGTCGAGGCGAGAGGTCAGGACATTTGTATGCACTGCAACCACCTGCATTAATGCAGCTGGTCAGTAATCAGATTTTACTCTCCTGCCTTGGCTGTGAAAAATTCTTTAAGTGTGTTTGTAAAATATGAAGCTGCACCTTGACGTGCTTTTCAACTGGTTGGATGTGAGGACGCGCATGTGTGACTCTCACCTGGCTTCAGTCCCAAACTATCTGGAGACTTTGTGATGCAACCACTTCAAACCAGTGTGGAAAGCACAGAGAAAGACACACATACAGACTTCTCTCTTGCAAACAAAAGAAGCCCCAAAAGAAGCATTTTCACTTGTCAACACAATCCTAAAGAGACGTTTGGCTTGCACAAATGGTTTAGAGGAACCCCAAGTGAGTGTGCACAGTGTGGAACACAGCTTCCAGACATGTTTTTTTTATCTTAACCAGGGAGATCCCTGCCTGGTGTGTCCGTTCAGTGTGGATTGTTCTGCCGTGCTCACCATTATGTCGCCCTTGCACTCGTACAAACAGTGGTGGGCCAACTCCTGGTTGGTGCCTCCTCCGCAGAAAGCGCTGGAGCAGGCCAGGTGCATGAGGTCGTCCACTGAAGCACACACAAAACAGCGAATGTGAGCAACAGAGGAAAACTACTACTTTTCTTAATTGTTATTTTGCATTTGGTGTCGACCATATTCTATTAAGCTTGAATGGGGGATAATTAATGCCAAAACCCTGTAATTAGAAGACAGCTAATTAAAAATGCTTAACATTATAAAGTGTGTAATCAGTCTGTTTTTACTCTCTGGGATCAGCAATAATGGAAGAATTAAGAAATAATTTGCTGTTCGAGACACTCTAAACAGCAAGAGCTTGACAAAGAATAATTGGATATGCTGTATTTTAATAGAAAGTTACTTCTGTATTTCACAAACATGTCAGAGTAATTCAGCCTGAGACTCAATGAAAACTAGGGGGAGAAAGTATTTTTCATGGTTTATATAACAGAAGATCATTAAAAAATTTATGAGAATGTGCTCATGGAAAAGTTGTGCTCTATCTGTCAGTATTTATGCATTGTCTCAGTTTTACCTTTCTGCTGGAAGTCTGGCTTTTCCTCCAGGTCACTCAGCGAAGTCCAGACCAGCTCGGCTTGATGCTGATCCAGTTCGACAGCTGACCGCTGCCTCAGCTCTGGCACTTCTGCCTGGTACCGCGACCCGATATTTATCCGTCTGAGAACAGGACATCGGTGTGAGGAACAGAATTCATCAAACCCAGTTAAGTTGATGTAGTCACTCAAACATTTAAGTCAGATGTAGTGTATCAATGTCAGACTTCTTTTCTTTTTGCAAGTACAACTTTTATTTATGAGACCACATTTTAATTTCTTGGCTCTTCTTTTAGTCATGATCTTTAAATAGTCCCAGAGGGATTCTTGACCACAATTCTTACACTGTTTTGAATTAAGGCTCATTGTTAGAATCTCTTGTACTCTCAGGACAACAAATAAAATGCAAATCTTGTCCAAAATTTGTGTTTGAAACTTCTTAAATTCACTGAACCAAATGTAAACGTATCCTCGTCGAGCAGGAAGACTGGCTCACAATAATACGACAGAAGCCTGCGTCTCCGTGGGAGTTAAATGCCAAATGAAACCAGATCCTTTAGTGCAATAGCTGTGAAAAGCATGGCGTGTTGCATTAGCAGACTATCCTGTTTGAGCGTGCCCTCTCCCTCCCCTGCGTTACCAGTGGGCCTGCAGTATTTCCAGCCGAGTGTGTGTGTACATATTCTGGCAGCCTCCCCCAGGGAAGGTGGGCTGCTAGAAGTTCATCTGCAGCAGCTCTTATCTTTTTGGAAGGACACTAGGCCCAGTAAAAAGCGTGATTTATGGGAGGCCTCACAACGTTGAGCCAGACAGCAGGGCTGATGAACATGTGTTCCTAAATTCCAGGTCTTATTTTATTCAAGGTGTGTACACACACTGCCATGGTGAACACGTTTATAGTTATAATAATTAAACCTATTTTTTTATATTCCTCAAGGTCATTTTCTTCTGCAATAGCCCTTCACAGGGACAATATAATGGTGTAATTTAATCTCATTTACGTCAGCCTCACTGTTTATTTACATTCCCACAATGTCAGATGGATATTGCACCATGTCAATACTAACAGGACATCCTGCTGACCCCCTTCGCATTTAAAATATTTAACATCTGAACTTGTGTCAATACTCTCAGTGAGGTATCGACTTGTAACTTCAATATTATAGACCCACTTCCTCATTAAAACAATGCCAGCCTGTTTGTTTTCACTTTAATTAGATGCATCAGCTGTAATCCTGTTGTATTTCTGACAAAGTAGCTGCTCAGTGACTGCTATATTAAAACAGCACTAACTGTTGCCACAGTAACCACGTGTGTCCTCAAATCAACCGGGAACGAGATCTTACAGATTGAGACTCTAATATCAGCAAAAGCCCCATTTCTAATATTTTGGTGACATCTGCATATCAAACTAAAACCAGATTAGTTGTAAAAGACAAGAACTCGGCTCTCTGTGCATATGCATGTACTTCCACACACACACACACACACACACACACACAGGCCTCGGCGACAGGTTTCCAAAAACCCTCAAGGCTTTAATTTTACATTTGATGTGGAGTTGTTATGGCAGGATGGACTTTTATTGAGAGAAACATTAAACAGCACATCTGAAGGCCAATGCCGACGCTAACGCTGGCTGTGGATGACGAGGCAAAAGATTCCAGTGGTAATGCTGGCAGGGGGGAGGGACACTTTAAAGGGTGGGTTTAGAATTTCAACAACTCTGTGTTCTCTTTCAAGACATTTCATGATTCAGCCTAGTGTTTGCTTTGAATAACTGATTGCAGAACTACGACTCCAGCTACAATAGTGCATGCCTCTGAGCGGCTATATAATTTCTCAGAAAATGACAAACCGACCCCAAAGGCCCACACTTTCCATCATGGAAGAAGATTTGGAGATGACGGGAGGGAAATACTCACGGCTCTATGCTGACTGGAGTGGCCTCGCTCATAGCAGACAGCACCGGTGGTGTGATATCGCAGCTGTCTGAAGGAGCAGCAACACAAAATTCAAAATGTTTCAGTCATAACCACAAGATTGTTAAGTGATATTATATCAAGACTTTATTTTTTAACTTACTGGAGCGCAACAGGCTGCGTGTTGCTGACTTGGGGGTGGCAGGGGGTGGCAGGCCCTGGCTGCTGGACGCAGCCGCCGCCGCAGGCGACAGAAAAGTGGAGAAGTAGAGGCCGGAGCCTTCACGAACGGGGCTGAGGATCGGTGGAGGTGTGTAGGGGGGCATGGTGAGGGGGTTGTCGGCGAGGCGGACCGGGGAACGCAGGTGGCTCTGGTAGGGGGTGATGCTGGAGTAAACGGGAGGGGCGATGAATAAACCAGGTTTAGGCGGCGGGATGAAGAGCGGCTCGGGCCGGGGACGCCTTTTGGATTTTTTGCCTTCGTCCTCTTTCTCTCCCTCAGTTCCTCCATTCTGGTGAGAAAGAAAAACTGAATTTGTCAAAGGAATCTCAGGAGTTGTGCGTATTTATCCTATACAGAATGAGTGAGGCAGTCCAAATCTTAATTGTATGGTGCATAATATACAGTATGGCAGTGCTAAACCCTGATAATCTGCATGATCTGGGATAGGGCTACCAGTTTAGCAACCCCCCCGCACTCACCAAATGAAACAAGGAAAGGGAAAAAAGTGTAGACAACTGAAATGGGGGCAGGGGAGACACAGAGCATTGATGGGGGAAGGGAGTGTGTGTTGGCGGGGCGATGCTGCATAAATGCAAGAGTCTAATAGCTGGAGTTTAGACAGACTGGAACCGGAGTGAGAGAGACGGTGGAACACCGCTGTACAAGGTTGCCATTCTTTTTAAATCAAGCATAGAAAAATATTTTAAAAAGGCATCGAAGTAAATGAAATTGGAAATAAACACACCTGGTCTGAGCTCTCCGACAAGGAGTTTCTGAGTGAGCGCCTGCGCGTGACGATGACTGAGGGCTTATGGTTGTCGCGGCCAGGCTCCTGGGGGTTCGAAAGCCTTGGGGTCCAGATAGAATCCACTGCCACTTCATCTCTATCGGGAGAAGAGGGATCTGGCCTCCGCACTGGAACGGACACGGGGATGACAAGTGGAAGAAGGCTGTCGTCTCGAGGCTGCTTGGCTTTCAGACCCTCTGAGTCAGCAGGACTCCACGGCCTGTGGGGCTCCTAATAAAGACAGCACAAGAGTGATTTATTAATCTTTGATTTTTTTTTTTCTTTTAATATAAATCATCGACAACCCCATGTGCCATTGTCTTGCTCGAACACTGTGCATGTGCACATTTTAATCAAAAGAAAGAAAATTAAGCGGTGGCAAATTTTAAATATTTGCATTTTTCCATGATTGGACCAAATAAAAACTTTGCACTGTTGGTAAGAGGTCAGACTAATCTCTACAAAGAATAAAAGTTACAATCCTTCCCTACGTGTTAAAATTACATTCTAATGGGGGTGAAACACCTTGATTGCCTGACTCATCTACTGGCCTTCAGTGAAGCTGAATGACCAATTTGAAGGGAAAATCAAAGACTGCTCCATCATGCTGTTGCTTGCTATAAAAAGGCGCTCCTCCGGAAAAGCAGCTCATTTACCACTTTCCTATTTATTTTTATATACCTGGCCAGTAAATCTACCTCGGCAGTCAAATCAATTCACTACAAAATTGGTGCAGGGAATCACAACCTCCGCCAGCTTCAGTCACCATAACTTTGCCTTCCAGTAAAGAATACCACAGTGCAATAAATCCCTTTATGAGTTAGAGGTGTCACCTGACCAGGAGCACCAAATTTTAACCAAAGTTAATGGAGAACCCAAAAACCTTCTTGCTAACCTCACAAAAAATGAAAGTCATGCAAAGAGAAAAATATGTCAGTACAAAGTTGGAGTGTCAAGAGCTTGATACTACGGCCTTAAAAAAGCCTAAAGTGTATTCTTCAGGGGTAGAATACAAAAAACTATAAACTGCTATGGATATAACATTTTCAAAAGAACAGAAGACAGAATTTAAAATATGAGCATGTTGTGTATCTTTCAGAGCCTGTATTCCCGCGCCTTGTAACAGTGCTGGAAGGTGACAGACCTCACATACATGACGGTTTCCAAAAGCATTCTTCACATTTCAAACCATAATGAGTGGTCCGGTGTGCTTAAAAGCAACGGGAACTTAAAAGAAAACCACCATATGACGGGCCGGTTGAAGACAGATGCACTCTGTTGCTGCACAGAGCCTCCTCGTGGGCAGCGAGGCGAGCAGCTATGTAGTTAACACTGGACCTGCGCTCATTATGGCTGGTGGAAAACTCCAGCCCCTACACCGGAGTGGTGGAGAGATATTCTGCTGAGCACTGCATGCAGGGCAACCCTGCACCCCTCCCTGCATAGAAAGAGGTGTGTAAGGGCAGGCGAGGCTAGGCTGGAGTTTCTCTCCTTTGATGGAATGGGGGGAGGTTGTGCAGGCATGTAACCAAACACACTGTCTATATAATCAGCTACCCGTGAGACAAATCCAGGCCGTGCTGAGCTACAGACATACCGAGTCAGAGCTATCTGGCAACGGAACTTGTTGTACAATGAATACATTGAGCACAAAACACAGATAAGAGTATGACTTCACATTTTACAGCCGGGGAAATTTATCAGGTTTGGTCACTGATTTTACTGAGAGCTGGAAGTCAAGCGTGTTTTTGAAGTATATGTTCACCCTGTGACAATATTCACAATGCAAAGTCTTGTTTTCAGTGACTGATCGTTCCCACAAGGCAGAGCCGAGCAGCTGGGTTCTGTGGTGTGTGTTTCATTGGGCATTGATTACGTTCAGCATCACGTTAATCACAAACAACACAAGTCTGGCACAGTTGTGCTGGCATTTGCGTGAGGAACATTTGTTCCAGTTCTCATTCTTGTTCGGGGAGACAAAGTCCCATTGCAATTATATCCTGCGTTAACACTAGAAAAATAGATTTCTAGCTCTCACTGAGATATTTGCAATTAAGTCTTCCAGATTGCAGCGAGGAGTTGAGATATAAAGTGCAATACAATTTACCAGGGCTCAGAACAATCAGTTCTTTTCTGTTGAAGTTTTTCTTTTTTTTTTTGCCCGAGAGAAAACAGCTGAGAAACAGATGAGCGAGCAGGAAAACAGAACAGAAAAAGAAAGGCATGAAAGGGAAAAAAAAGAAAAAAAAAAAAGAACATTTTGACAGTCTTACGATTTAACTGAGCACTCACATGTGATGGTAGGGATTCCATTTCTGAGGCTTTCTGAGCCAGGGTCTCCAGGTTGACCTCCTGGGACACCCTGCGTTTCCTACGCGTGCTCTGGATGACTCCTGTCGGGGCTGCCTGGATGTCGCGGGCCCCGTTCTGGGAGCCCTGCGGCCCCGGGGCGGCCTGCTCCAATGTGATGGGGAGGAAAGGGTTGTCGGATGGAGCCCCGCCTTCCTTGGAGAGGCGCCGTGATCTGCGAAGCTGCCCTTGGGACTGGAGCTGCGTCTGCAGCTGTGACTGCGACAGGGGGTCGGACTGGAGGGGGGGCTGCAGCGGATCAGAAGGCTGTTGCGGTTCTGGGGTGATGTCCTGGATAATTGGTTCTTGGATCTTTAGGGGAGCTGGAGCAGAGGACTCCTGGGAATGTACCACCACTGGTGGATGTGGGTGCGGGTGTGCATTTTGAGTTCCAGGGTAATAGTCAAGCACATGAGGGTTTTGTTGCTGCAACTGCTGATGTTGCATTTGCTGCTGAATTTGGAGCTGTTGCTGCTGTTGTTGCTGTATCTTTTGTTGCTGCTGCTGCTCGTGCTGTAGTTGCTGCTGCTGTAGCTGTTGCTGTAAGTGCTGTTGATGCTGAATGATTTGTTGCTGCTGCATTTGTTGATGGTGTTGCTGCTGCTGAATTATGTGATGTTGTTGTTGCTGCTGCTGACGTATTTGCTCTTGCTTCTGCAGCTGCTGCAACTGATGTGGGGGTTTTGATTGTGTTGAGTAAATAGGTGGGTTAGGTAGGGTTGTCCTGTTGCCTTGAAAGGCTTGGTAGTAAGCTGGGAGGTGCTGCTTGGGCTGACCAAATGCCAACTGGAAGGGCTGCAAGACTGAGCTTCCCCCCGTGTGGGACACGCTGTGCTGCTGGGTGTTCAACACTCCAGGTTTTAAAGTCTCCTGAAAAGACTGGGACTGCTGCTGCTGCTCCCAATCCAGTCCCCGAGCCTTCACTGCATCCCTGTACACTTCAACTGTAGGGTTAGGCAGCTTTTCTGCAGCTCTGTTAGCAGGCTGTTGATGCGGCTGCAAGCCAGAGGTGTTGTGTATTGACTTTGCAAACGCATTTTGGTTCCTTGAGTCTGTTACATTAACTCCTCCGATGTAATTCGTTATGTTTTGTCCCCAGTGAGTCATGGTATTCCAGGGCACAGCTCTATGTTGCTGTGTCTGCTCCTGACTGGACTCCTGCTGAGCCCACTTCATGGGCACAGTCTGCTGATAATGACCCCTGCTCTGGTCACCCTTATCTGGGCTGAATATGACAGAATTGAGGTACATGTGAGGTCCCTCTGGATTTGAGGTCACAGTACTTGCAGCCTCACTTTGTCCAGGGTCTGAGGCAGTGCCACTCGGGACATAATAGGACCCCTGTGGGTGCTGGGAAGCCTCCTTCATCCCTACGCTTTGTTCGTTGAAAAATGTGATGCGTTTGCCTGTTCTTTTGGTGCTGGGTTTCTGCTGGGCTGGTACACTCATGACGGGCATGAATAAGCCGAGACAGGTGATTATTTCCAACCAAACAGGCTACGAGTGCGTTACAATATCCAACTTGAACATATAAGTTTAAAAAAAAAAATCTGTGGCACTGACAGAAAAACAAAGCTGTAAAACCACACCGAGATCAGTGTCAGCCGTCACAAATTCGACCAAGATAATCTTCTCTTCCTCTCTGAAGTGCGTTGTGACCCACCCACAGGTCGCCGGCCTGGGATGCACAGCTCTGAAGGAGTCAGTGTGTTTTTCTCATTCATGAGAAACACCCTGTATAGAGAAGAGGAGAGAGGGGTCAAAAATGGAGCCATTAGACCAAAGGGGTTCCTGCAGGGGGGTCTCATTATCATCCATGCCCCCGCCCTGCCGTATAAAAACCTGCTGTTTGCTTTTTCAACAAAAGACCTCCACTGAAAGGTATCGGGTGTGAGAACAGAGGACGGGAGGGGTAGGTCTAAACTGTGTCATTATTCACTGAGCTCACGTGACACAGGATATAGCCCTGCACGCACAAAAACATGTATACCAGAGCTGCATGCAGTGTTGGAACCTCAGGAAGGTCGCTGATAGAGAATGCTGAATCAATATTTCCTGGAAATGTCATTACAGGACATAACTGCATCACATTTAATACCAGGAAATGACATCAGCACCAGGAGATAAACACTGTAAAAGCACTGTAAAAATATCTGCACTATCCTGCAACAGAAATGAAATGCTCCTTCCTGAACACACGGCCATTTAATTGTGTTAAGACACCACTCACTTTGCTATGTGTTCCTCGGAGGTGAAAAATTGAACCTGTGCCCTTTGAACCGAGGCTGCAGACTCAAAAACGAAGGGCAACTGAAAGTGAGGAAGCATGAGTCATGATGACACGTGTGATGTTAGGGCAAGAAAAAAAGAGTGCGGGGAGAACGTCAAAACAGCCTTGCAGCCTTTGATGGCTTCTAGGGGATCCTGACAATTACCATGGAAACCTGGGATGATTATCAAAAGTATGATGGCTAGGTTTTGGAGACACAGGGCGGTCTGCCAAATTTCAAGATGCGCAAAGATCCCAACTGTTTCTGTTAAAATTTCCACTCCTTTCTCCATCTGCAGCACTCGACCTTCTTAGCAGTAACTCTTTATCATGCACTTGCCTGCTGCAGGACCCACATTTTTGCCTAAATTCAAACTAGAATCTCGACAGCACCGACTTACCAAAGGCCTTCTCTGACAACCCAGAAAGTGACTGACGATTGTCACCTTTTACTCTGGTGGCCCAGTAAAACACAAGCTTCCTAAAATAGCCAGCTGCAGCTGTTCAGATCCTGCACTGGCCCAGGGGCACAGCTGACTGTGAAAACTGAATGACCATGCAGTGTGGCTAACCAGAGTGTGCGCGCACCAGCACCGACATGTGATCTTAGAGATGCCTATAGCCATGTTGTGAAATCTTACGAAACAGCCTCTGGGAGAAGGGGCCCATAAATAAATCACGCCGCCTCGAACGCAACCGTGTGAGGTGCGGGTTCATCGTGACGCATCACAGGCGCAGCCTTAGACGAGTCTGGGGTTCAGCCCAAACAACAAAGTAAGGCGTCGAATTGGCTGGAAATAAATGTCAGGCAGCGTTACCCGCCCTAATCCATCGCCCTCCTCCAACTAAAACGAGTCCGTGCGGCGCGCACGCCAGCGAGGCCTGCATCGTGCAAGAGGAAACAACACGCCGAGTCCTCCGACGACAGGACTCCACATCACTTTCTGCGAGCAGCCAGCTCAGCCCTTTGTTGCAGGAAACGGATTATCCAGTCACTAATGCCACGTCCGGCCCGACACCACGAGAGGACTGGACGTGTCAACAAGGTTAACACGTCACACGCCTCTTTCTGTGCACCATTAAGGAACATCCTCGGAGCCTCGGCGAGGTAAACAAAAACTTTGTCAGCAAGCTGCGAGAAAAAAGCCTGCACTGTGGACAACAACAACGGCGCCAGAGTCGATACTCACTGTGTCTGTTACGAAAACTGCTACAAACGGCGGCCGAGCCCCGGAGGATCGCGCACTCGGCACCGACCCGCGCCGCTGACTGCACACATCCCCGAGGTTGACTCATGCTACGCTGCTGACCTCACTCGCTGCTCCTCTTTTTTTTTTTTTCTCCTCTCAACTTCCCCCCGCCCCCCGCATAAAGTCAACGGAAAAGGGGGTTGACGTCGGCGCGTAAACAGGCGTCCCCCGTCGCCAACGGAGCGCTAGTCTGCAGAGGCGCGGGCCCATCGCCGCTGCCGTGGCTTGCACATTATTGCACGAAGATTGCACAAAAACACTCACGCTGGCAATGCGGCCTTTCCGTGGCTGAACGTCGACTCTCTCCGTGTCTCTGCTCGTCTTGTGACCCCCCCCACCACCTCCTCCTCCCCGGCTCGTTGGCCACGTCCACCCCCATGCCCATATAAGGCCTTCCTGCGACGCGTTAGGCGCCGTAATTTACGAAGCAAGATCCCACTCATTCTATGCGGGAAATTCCAACACACATGGGAGGACCGTGGGGATGGAGGGGAAGGAAGCACCTCCTGCTTACATTCACTTTCTTCCTATTCATCCACTTTCTTTTTTTTTTTTTTTTTAAATATTTTTATCTATTTCTGAAGAATTTCTTCTTGAAATGCGTGAACACAAACAAAAATGTCTTATTTATGGAGTCAGGGTGGGTTAGAAAAGAGAAAATACATGGTTGTTTACATGAAAGATTTTCAACTGATGTACAATGTTCACTTTTTTCAGTCAAAAATCTTACGGGTTGAATTTATATAGAGACAAAAACTGGAGCATCAGCGACTTTAAGGAGGGGTTTGGATGAAATGAACTGATACTCCTTTAATGCATGTGAATTAAAAAAATCTAAGACAGCC
>KV751360.1:2328198-2339156 GCA_001698575.1 Mola mola
ACAGATATTTTTAAATGATACTCAACTCAGAGTTCTATGCAACAAATCCTCACATAAAATCATAACCATCATTTTGATTATCAGTTAATAGATTATTTTCGGTATTAGTTGATTTTAGGGCCACATTGAAGATTTGTATTTATTTTATTTTTTTTACATTTTGAGAATTAAGTCATACAGTTACAATAAAAAAAAGTCATAAATCGATGAGAAAAAAGTCATACTCTGATAAGATTAATGTCGTTATTTTACAATTTTAAGAGATTAACCCTAACACTAAATAACATCAGACAGACAGGTCCTCCAAATAGAGGCGAGTTTCTACATGACCCTGTCGTTCTTTCTTTGGAATAAACAGTGTCTTGCTATTTCTGTTTTCCTGATATTGATGTGGTGCTGATGTGCCAAAAAGATTATTTCCCTATTTGTGAAACCTATACCTTCTTCATTATGATGCAGGGGATTGCTCTTCTGATGCCTGCAGTCCTAAACGATCTCAATTCCCACCTTTTTTTCTCATTGCATTTGGACTTTTTTTCCTCGTAAAACTTTGAAGTTATCTTCGTACAATTACGACTTTATCGTCATTACTTTTTTTCACACAATCTGACTTTTTTTTATTGTACAATTACGACTTTATTCTACCAATATTTTGGGTTTATTCTCATAAATTTTGAAACTTTGTTCTTGAAGACCGGCATTTTATTCTCACTCTGGCCCTAACGTCATAATTTAGAGCTTGGTGAATAAAAAAATTGCAATCAATCGCACAGAGAATTTTCTTTTTAATCTAACCACCAGTCCAAAAACCGGAGATTCTCCCATTACATTTACACATGACAAAGAAAAGCAGGTTGAAACATATGTGGTTATTCATTTAACTTTGTCAACTACTTCATATATCCACTCATCGTGGAAGCAAACAAAAATTAAATTACAATTAGCATGTTATCTATTTATTACAGTGTTATGGCCAAACTGATATTTATAGGAGCAGATTCGTTGACAACTCATGTGTAACTAATAACAATAATAATGGGCTGCATTTCATTGATGTGTATCAGGTTTGGGGAGAAACCACTGTGAAAGATGCCCAATAGGTTAACCATTGAGTTTATGAGCTCAAGCTGTGCTGTTTCATTAGGTTGACTGAATTAGTGTCTCAAATTCAAAAGTTTCAGTGTCAGTTACTGCCCACGCATCGTCACAGTTTGCTGGCACACTTGAGTGGAACAGAGCTGCTCAGGGTTGTAAGCAGTCGAGGTGCCAGTGAAAATTCAGTCTGCCTACTCGCAAATAAAGTTGGAAGCGTTGCAGTATCTTGGCACGGGGCATGACCAAGCATGTGTCAGGGCTTTGCACTCTAGACTCGCTCTCTCTGGCCCCTAAAATAACGTGGCAAAGCCTGAAAATCCCCACAAATGCAACTGATGAGAAGCTGAGTTAGACTCCCTCTGCTGATTCTGTCACTGCACTGGGAACTGTGGTGCCACTGTGTGTGTGTCAAAATTTCCCTCTAGGCTGCATTTTCATGCAGACACCAGCCAGTTTAAAACTGACAGTTTATTTATTATCAGATTATTAGTACATATTTAAGAATTATAATAACCATTTCATTTTTTTTTTTTTGACCGGCTGTCAAACAGAAATGTTCCATGAGTCTCTGGGAAACATTTTGTCGCCCAAATATATATTTCAGACATTCAATTTCATTAGTGTTTGATTATGAAATCAGTTACACAACTGCCAGCCTGGATCGATATCTGTGTGGTCCCCAGTATCGTTGAAAAGCATTTTTAAATCTACTCACACAAAGTTCTTTTAAACAATCCTCGATTATTATTGACCAGCATCAAAAACACCCAAACAATACTGAAACAAGAACTTCTGCTAATTACGTCCCCTGCACAGTAGAACAGTCAAATATGAACGACACAATGGGCGCGTCTCTCTTTTTTGGGAACTATTGGGGCTTTCTACCCTTGTATTTGAGTGCACGCGTGTGCGCGTACGTGCGGGGTTGCGGGAAAGTCAGCTGAGGTGAAGCTAGCTCTGTTCACGCCACGCCACGCGCTGCTGCTAGCAACGGCACGCACAACCATCATTAGCCCCAACACCCAGCACAAGCTCACGGCTTACCTTAGAGGCTGCCCCCCCTCCACGGTTCACCAGACTTCATTCTCTCTATCGTCGTGGTCCCTGCCGCGGCTAAACACGCAGCCGCTTTTGCTAACGAGACCCCACAACCTAAAGCCCGACTTTACATTTTTTTTCTGGATTCCTCCACATGTTATCACTTCCCAGCACCACTTTAAAAACACCTTTAGCGAAGCTATCTCCGTTGAACCATCCAGAAGGCACCGCTTGCGATGGACGATGAAGATAGCTTCCGCGCTGAATATTCTCAAGTGCAGCGACTAGCGTTAGAAAATAAGAACAATAAAAAAATAGGTTGTTTAGTTTAGGGCGCATACCGTTTCTCAACCGTGTCTACTGTGAGACAGTAAAGACCACTAATGTCTAACAGATTATTTATATGTACCACATCGTAATATTGGCAAAATAAAGTCGCACTTTCGTGTAACTATCCCACGTTAGCTTAGATTTTTAATACCTAAAATCAGTAGCTAACGTTAGATGGTACAGTTCGACAGATCATACTGAGCATGCGCAAAAACGTTAGCCTGCCAACTATTAAAAAATATATATATGCATATATTTCGACAGTGGGCGTCGCACGCGGCTATAACTAACCAGCTGATGCTTTTAATGCGTTTATAAAATATATACAGAGTGAAATATGTGATGCTAATTGGCCCAAAACAAAAAATATCAGTCCTGCTTGATGTAAGCGAAGGCGGAAGTTGGTGACAGATTAGCCTCTCTATCTGAAGCTTTGTGTTGTTTTGACTCTCTGCTAACTTTAGCCTACAGACAGAAGTACAGTCCGGTGTTTATAATTGATTGTGTAATTTTGTCGTGTTTCATATTTAATCTTAAACACACGCAGGACTTGTAATAGTGTTGAGTGTGTTACCAGGTCTGACGATTAGTGTAGGTACCGTTAAAGTTAGCTTTGCCTTTCAAGGATGCAGGTGCAGAGAGTCGTTCTCAACTCACGGCCAGGTAGGAAACTTAACGATCACTTCTGCTCGTAAACAGGTCATGAATCTTGTTTCTTTGGCGCGTGGCTGACTCAGTTAATTTGAATCAAGGTAAAAACGGGACTCCAGTGCCTGAAAACTTCCGCGTGGAGGAGACGACTTTGGCAACTGACCTGCAGGATGGGGAGGTCCTTGTTCGGACGCTTTACCTCTCAGTCGACCCTTACATGGTATTCCTACACTAAAGTTCCTGCTTATCAACTAATTTTACAAAACGTTTCAGTTCACAATGCACATCAAGGCTGTAGTTTAGTAAAAGTACGTTTCTTGTCACTGCCCAATAGTCCATCTGCAGCCAGTGTCCACCACACCTACACGTCTTCCTGTTTTTCCTCTCCCTTTTTGCAGAGATGCAGGATGAATGAAGATACAGGTGCTGATTACCTGACTCCATGGCAGCTGGCAGAGTGTGTGGATGGTGGAGGTGTCGGTGTGGTGGAGTCCAGCCGCTGCAGCACTTGCACTGAGGGAGATGTGGTCACACTTTTCAACTGGCCCTGGCAGACCTGTGCCATTTTCAAGGGAAGTGTCTTACAGAAGGTATGGAATATTAATGTGTGTCCATCCTTCTGCAAGGCATCCCTTCTTGCATAGAGGAGAACCTCTGGCTTTTGGATCTATGCATGGACTTATACCTGCAAGCCTGACATCGGTGACTGCTTCCCTTTTGTCTTTTGCAGGTCGATTCGCAGTTGGTTGATGGGCACTTGTCTTATTTTTTGGGTGCAATTGGTATAACGGGCCTGACTGCGTTTTTCGGTGTCAGAGAGAAGGGTAATGTGACCAAAGGGTCCAACCAGACCATGGTGGTGAGCGGAGCGGCAGGGGCCTGTGGCTCAATAGCTGGACAGGTAAATGAATACAGCGAATTTCAGACTTTTATGGCTGAAATACAGCCCTAACTACCCGAGCTGCTGCATTTTATACACATTTACATTTATCATACTCTGTGTTTTCAGTCATTTGTGTAAATGCAAGTAGATAAAAGGTGCAAATCTCGATTTTGATGAAAGATAAAGGCAATCTGGCTGGCGCCAACTGTTAAATATCAGAAACACCACGCAGCAGATTGCAGAGTAAAGGAATCCTGATCATATCACCTCAATCTGTGCTTGTTTTTCCAGATAGGCCGGCTGGACGGTTGTGTGAGAGTGGTTGGCATTTGTGGCTCTGAGGAGAAGTGCAGAACTTTAGTGGAAGAGTTGGGCTTTTCAGCAGCCATCAACTACAACCACGAGGACATCCCCATGAAGCTTAAAGAGTGCTGCCCCGATGGGATCGATGTTTATTTTGACAACGTGGGAGGTGCCACCAGTGATACTGTAATCTCTCAGGTACTGCCTGAGTTGTGTTTCACTTTCGTTGGCTGTTTATTAGTATGGAAAATTGTGTGAATTTTAAGGTGTTTGTTGGCATTTCCCTCCTTAATCTTACAGGCAAAATCCTGCAAAAGTTTAAAAGTGTCGACCTCCGGCTCTCTTCTCGTTGCCAGATGAACAACGGCGGCCATGTGATCCTGTGTGGGCAGATCTCACAGTACAACAAGGATGTGCCATATCCTCCTCCCCTGAGCAAGGAGATCCAGGAAGCCCTGCAGAGTAAAAACAGAGTCGACGCTGCCCTCTGCGAGCTGAGTGGGTGGGTTAAATCGGGGCAGATCAAGGTACGGAGGAGAATGTCGATGTGCAGTTGACTGAGTGGGTGTTTGTCTGCAGAACGCATGCCTCTTCCCCAGCTGTCACACTTATTTGCAATTGTGCTTCCACTCTGCAGGCGCTGGAAACTGTGGTGAATGGTATCGAAAATATGGGAGGTAAGTTTGAATTTAAGCAGTTGTTTCGATTGTTTTAATGTTTTTAATTAACTTGGCATGACTGAAATCGTTTTCTTGCAGATGCATTTTGCTCTATGATGAACGGGGGAAACGTTGGCAAGCAGATTATAAAGATATCAGAGTGGAAAACATCACTGCCTCTAACACTAACGTAACGAACTCTGGTAAAATGCAGTGATCAGCTGATTGATGCCACTTGATAATTGTCACCCATGGATAAAAAAAAAAATATTTTAACCACATCTGTCTCATATTCATGAGGGCAACTAGAAAGTAGATGATGTGACAGCAGTGTGTGTGTGTACAGTCTTAAGTCGTGTGTTGAACTCTGTTGGACAGAATATATTTCATATACTAATCCTTTGGTGTGTCACACCAGGTTCATTCAAGACATTTGAAAAGCTTACACACATGTATGAGTTTAACTCTGTGGAAGCTTGCCAATATACTGTATTAGACCAACTGTCAGTCACAGGTTTCCACCCAAAATGCCAAATATCACAGAATTTGACAGGCATGAAATCGCCATTTTGCACCAGCGAAGCCGACAAACAAACTGGATAATTAGGACTTGGTATTCAAGCTGTTATCATGAAATGTGATAAATCAGGAAAGGTCATGGACAAAAAAACAGAGGGGAGGACAAGATTTCTTTCAGAATCACAATGAACGGTTTCTCTGAGTGTCTCGACCGGCAGGGACCATCAGGATGCCAAGTTGACCCATCAGAAATGGTCCTCATAGATGGTGTTCATATTGAAAAGTGTCTGATTTCAGATTTTTGGGTGTGATTATAGATGACACACTGATGTAAATAAAAACGAAGATGTGTAGGAACATTTCAGTTTTTGACAAAGCATAGCCTTCTGGATTAAGCAATGGAAATAAATACATACATACATAACACACACGAGTAACGCAATGCCACCGTTTTATTAGAGAAAAGAGCAGTTAGAATTATTCACAAAGCGGACTCCAGAAAGCACACCAACAGATTTTTAATTTGGGATTATGAAAAATAAAAAAATGAGTTCAGTTAAAAACATTGCTAGAGATGAACAGAGTCAAAAGCTGAGTATTGCCAGAAAATCTACAGAACTTTAAGCATCACTACACAGTGACTACTTTAAAGCAGATGTGTATTTTTCTGGTTGGAGGCAAACTTTGGAATTCTCTTTAGACTGATTTAAAGTGCTGTTGAAAGAAAAGAAAATGTACAAAGAGAGAACAATGTGGTTCAATTCCTTCATCACAAGTCACTGTAGGTATTCAGGATGTGGGTAGATGTGATTGACAGTCAATCTGCATTAGTGATTCAGTTCTTCTCCCTGCTCCATCTTGGTGATGGGATGTGCAAAATAAACAAACAAATAAAGCTGTTTTGATTGCACCGTGTCATTATTTTTTCACTGGAATTGTGCATCGGCATGAGTGGAATAAATAAAAACTAAATGAAATGCGCTGAATCTGATAAAGCACGACAGTCCTGAATATTATAGGGGCGGAGTGGGATCACCTGGACAAAGAAAGAAATAAAACACAGCCCAAATTTAAAGAACTCCAGGAAGTGCTGAAAGAGGCTGGATAGTTTACTTCAAAAAACTTCAAGACAACCTCGCCAAGAGTCCAAGATGTAATGAGGTCAGACTAAATACTGACTTTATTCTGAAGAAGCGATTTTGTTCTGATAATTGTGTTTTTTCTTTGTCGGCATCTAAATTCTTGTCACCTCCCACGAAAAATGACAATGACATCAAAACACAGCATATGAGGTTTTACTGCAATGACATTTTATTTCACAGCACTATAAATCATTATCAAAATAAAGTAGTGGTTCGCTCTGACTTCTGTTGTCACAAGAAAAATATGTGGCAGGTGCAGAACAATCATGTGTTCTTTCATCTATGTCTGTGGTTGAACATGGTTCATTCCCTATTCATGGATAAACACAATCAGTGAGCCTCAGTGAAACAGAGACTGGCGCATCGAAAGAGGGTTTTGGTGTCTTTCTGCCCCCTCCCAAACAAAAATGTGCACAATTTGTAGGTGGAAGTGAAATGCAGTCGTTGCTCATTCATTACCCTCCACATCGATTCAATACTGCCCCCTTGTGGAAAGATTGCACAGCTAAGAGACACTTCGTATAAGAGAAGAACCCTCCAAGACAAAAAGCCCGTCAGTTTTAAAATTTCTTCCTGCAGGCGGGAATCTTATACCTTGTAATGCTCCCATACATATGAAAATGAGAAAAAAAGTTAATTACCCTTACCATTGAGAATGAACGTCGTTGTCTTACTGTCTAGGTGCTGTTGCAGTATTAAACTGCGTGTTTGATTCTGAGCTCACGCTGCAAAAAAAATAAAGGTCACTCGAACATTGCTGTTATTAATAGACTTGATAAATGTGGTCTTTTTTTTGAAAACATACACCCGCTATTACTGACTAGACATGGAAGAATTATCATTGTGCAACTTTAACGCCATTAGATACTCATACCTTCACAAAAAAAAAAAAAAAACCGTCCTGAACAACACAAACATGTTTTCACACATCAACTTCCATCACTGTGGTCTTCCTAATCAAACAGGCCGCGAGGGAGGAGAAGAACCCCCAGTGAAGATACAGAATGAGGGAAGGATTAAATGAAAAAAGTAGTATTGGTTCATTCTATTTCACCACATCTATAACACATTCATTTCGTTTTGTTTGTTTTTTTTAAAATAAGCCACCACGCATCTCGATTGCTTGACATGAGTTAGCTGAGCTACAATGGAGTATAAAAACATCGTCCTGGACTACAGCCCTGACCAGCCTATTCTTCGAGCGCTCACATTCCTGAGAAACAAACAGCAGCTTACTGTTCTGGTGAAAACCTGTGTTGAGGGTTTATGATATGAGTAATACGAGTATTGAGATTTATTATTATTATTATTATTATTAGTGGCCGTTATGTGCAATGCATTTGACTTCACTTATAAACAATTTCAATCGTTAACGACTTGTACACAGATTGGATAGAGTATTTGATTTGTCGTTCCCTTCCACTGATTCCCTTAATCAAATCTAGAAATAAACGTTAAAAATATGATCATCGAGGCTGCATTTCTTTTTGCCTGATTTGGTGCCAGTACCGCGCTCCGTCCGCCATGGAAAGTTAGAAAAAAGCTCACATATGATGTGTAAAATCCCTATGATGCGAGTCTGACAGGGCGATAATGAGGAACGGATTGGCACGCACAAACTTCACTGGTGAGTGAAACTGAACTTCAGAGAGAGGAATATGAGGTGAATTCTCTCTTATTCGTCCTTTGGCAGTGGTGAAGTGGCATTCAGCCAAGGCAACACTTCCAAAAAGTGCTAAAGCTCAGGTAAATGAGTCAGCTTAAAACACAGCAGAATACAGCTCTTGTGCTGTCGACTGCGGCACACTTCTGAACAGTCCTCACTTAGCTGAAATAGGCTAATTTATCCTTTTGTCCATCAAAGGTGTTTTTTGTTCACACTCTACACGTTACTATGAGTATGGCAGAAATGTGCTCACTGGTCCTTTACAATAACATGCATATTATGTAAACAATAATATTTAGGAAGAGGATAATGGGTGATGTACCGTGGTTCTGGAAATTGTGGAGAAAGACAGGATAAAATTGTGAGCGTGTGGGGAGTCGAGGCTTCAACGATAGATAGAGACGGCAAAAATGGAACTGAGAATCAGGCTCGAGGGAAAGTGTGGCGGCCGCACAGTGCAAATACTGTCAAGAAGTGGAGG
The DNA here is from genome assembly GCA_001698575.1 of Mola mola. NCBI lineage: Eukaryota > Metazoa > Chordata > Actinopteri > Tetraodontiformes > Molidae > Mola > Mola mola. Next base: position 2,336,966 of record KV751360.1, read on the forward strand.
TGGTCTTGGCGTTGTCACGACGGAGAGGGGCGGGGCCCGTCCAGGCACGGTAGACCAACAGCAGGCCGAGGCCGAGGGCCCACGTGCGGACAGGGGACAGGAAGAAAGACATGAGGCCGTAAGTCTCTAGCAGGAAGTAGCAGGAGTGCGTCTGCCAAATTAGTAGCAGCAGCATGACGAAGTGGATCGCTAGAGTCAACCAGCGGCAGCCTGGCTGCAGGAAGTGGGATCGGAAGGTGTTGCCGCGGCAACGGTGGTGGAGGCTCCAGCACAGATAAGCGGTGAGGGGCATGTTAAAGAACAGGAGCTGGCAGGAGGGGATGACAGACAAGATAGAAATAAGTGCAGATAATTATGAGATTAACAGGTTAAATATAAGAGTGAGGTTCACATCCTTCAAAATTAAGACAGCAACAAACAGTGATCTCCCCCTTTCAGATTTGGTTTAACTTGAAAAATTTTGTCTTTCCTTATTTAATTATTGGACCCTTAGGGGTTCCACATCCTCACAAACCACTGGTTTAAAGTAGAGATTTGTTCAAAACCAGAAAGGCAGTTGCAGCTAGAGCCCGACCGATGTATCGGTGAGTGCACTGCTGTTTAGGACAATAACAGTTCACTGCTAATTTGTAAAACTTTCCCTTGTATCTTTTTTTCGTTGCGAAAGGTTTTTCTTATATCGGCTAATATATGGATATTGGAACTTATTTTACTCTTTAATATTGGTATTGGTATTTGCCCCAAAAACTACATATCACTCAGGCTTTAGTATTTTATGATGTGTTAGACTCACAGTTTGGAGTTTTCCATTAACTCATGCATTTCAGGTTCCTAAGTCCTCTCGCACTCTTCTCACACTCATTGAAAACATCACGAAAAGATCTTTAATAAGCATCACCATAAGAGCTCATTATATAGTAAATTTTTCTTAATTATATTATAAAGTCTTTCCCAAAGAAGATCTGTTGTGGCTGATAATGATACAGGCAAGGTGAGAGTGAACAGCCTGCAGAAACAAAACAATGAGCTGAATGTAACTATTGAGCTCTGCAGAGCTGAGCACAACTGAGCTGGGTCCTAATTCTCAATGGGTTCATCAACAAGAGCGACCCTTTCACATTATGGTAGCCATGCGACTGCTTGCCATTTTTAAACCATAAAAATGTAAAAAGGCAAAGCTTATATATGCAAATACATGAACAAAAAGCAGCGGCAGAAAGTCCAGACAAAAGTGAGCTGTAGATTTTCTTACCTGAATGACTCCAACAACGTAAGTGAGACTGCCCTCCAGGTAGCGCCCGTCGATGAACACGCCAAACGCGAAGCAGGCTCCACTGTGACCGTCTATCAGCTCTCCTATGAACCACGGACCTGAGGGTGGAAACAACGCAGAGTGTCCACAGGCGTTATTTAGACAGAGGAAAGCAAAGCCAAGCAGCAGTTTTTAGGAAGCGTTTAACCCATATTTCTGAATGTGACAACCACAGAGAGCTCTTTTTTGAAGTTAACTTAAGTTTTTAATTGCTACTGTGTAGATGCTCTTTCACGATTTTGAAAGTGAAGCACAAGACGACAAAGGAACAAGACAAGCAGGTGTCCCACCTAAAGCTGTGCACAGGTTGAACAGCAGCAGAGAGTAGTAAAAGGTGTCCACTCTACTGACAGTCTGGAGCGCCACACATGCTTGAGAGGGCAATCCTGCACAGCACAGACAAAAAAAAAATATTAGAAAAGAACAATTATTTAAAATCTTTATTAACGTGACAAACTCGCATGCAAAACAGAATGACTGAATAATGATGTGATCGTTTGAGGGGCGGCCGGTGACAGCTCACCTCTTCCAGTAGGAACCTGCAGGAACCTAAAGGCCAGCAGCACACCGACGTTTATCAGTATCATAAATATGAAGGCCGCCCGGCCCAGAATGTAGTGGTCACTGAGGAGGAGGAAGGACTGCATGAAACCGAAGCTTGGGGTCAGGTCGCTCTCCAGAGTAAAGTGTTGCTCCCGCACTGACGACCGGCCTGCCGAGTCCTGACATGCAAAAAAACAAAATTTAATCACGTCCTGTTTATCGAGCAGGAGTCTCCAAACAGATTTAAGTGGGAGATAAATGAATGCTGCACTTACCTCCACTTTAACTCTGATGGTGTGCAGCCCGTTGAGGTAGAGGGACGGATCCCACGGCAGG
>KV751360.1:2347235-2367526 GCA_001698575.1 Mola mola
GATGAGTTTAATTTTTGGGTTCTGGACTCCATTATTTTGCTCTTCATTGATGGTGAAGGAGGAGGAGGAGGAGGAAGAGGCCTCTGTGAGGTGTGAGATTAGTCACAGCTTGAAGCAGCAGTGTTTGTGTTTGTGCACTTTTAGAATATGCATCCAAGCTTGTGTTTGTAGCCTACATGGCAGCTAACTGATGTCCCAACTATTTCCTGCAATTTTCACCCGGGTTGTTAAGGTTAAGTAAAAAGAATAAAGCACGAGAAGGATTACGTTTATTGGAACTCTTGACCTAAAGAGACCATCCATAACCCCCCATCTTTTCTTCTACATGTCTGCTGGTTTTCTGTCAGAAGTGTGCGTTTCAGCTGTAAAAGTGTCAGACATCAGGGGTTGAACTTTAAACAAGTGACTTACTCGCACAGGATGGATGGTCTCCGCGGGGTGACCTTGAAGTTTTAACGGCTGGTATTTACGTCAAGTGGATCCATAAAGGAAACGTTTGTTTTGGTTCAGACTTAGCTGGTACGGCCTTAAAGAAAAAAACCACATCCATTCACTTTGATTCTGGTCCTCCTGTCTCTTAAGGGAACGCTGCCAAATGATGCTGGCGCTTTCGTCTAGTGCCACCTTCAGGTGAATACTGGAATTTCCGCATCAAAATATATACAAAACTGGTGTGATTTTGTTTTAGACTTAGCTGCACTTTCCGGTTACTTCTGCTAATTAACGCCAAATTATGTTAATGTTAAATGCTGCATCTTCTTATTTTGAACATTTTAGCTTGCTGACATTAGCATTTAGCAACCTAACAGAGCCACTAGTCATACTGTTGTTCATTTTGCTACATTTACGCGTATGGAATTACACTTTCTTGGGGGGAATTTTATGAAAGGAGAACTAGGCCCCATGTCCCGAATTTTGAGGATCTAAAATTTGACTAGTAAAAGTGCTTTACCTGGCAAAAGTGTATGTGGATGCTTCATGCAGATATGAAACATGAAAGACATCAATGAAAGACTTTTATTTCACATAAAAAATATTAAAGACATCAAAGATAAAGCTAGGTAAGTTAAAGCATGAGAACAACGATAACATTATGTCCCTAAAGAGCTGAACATTTTGACAGCTGAATGGTTTAAGTAGATGAAAAATGTAGAACGAGCAGTGTCGCTGAAAATAATAGTAATAATAATGATAATAATAATGGAATAAAGAAACAGAGAATGACAGTATGGGGTATGAACTGATTTGCTCAACCGGGCTATACAATGTAGTGGTACAAATATTTAGCAGAAATTATTTGCACTAACCTTTGCCACCGACAATGCCCAAAAAAAAGGTTATTGCACCCGTCTGCTAACATGGAGTAGAATCCTACAGTGAAAAACGTGTGTTTTTGACTCATAAACTGTAAAGATGCTGTATAAACCAATTGTTTCTGCTACTTGTCACTGATATTAAAAAAAAATGTTTGTGTTTAAGAACAAAATGGTGATGCTCTGGGTAATTTTAGGATTTTTAAAATTCCAGGGAAGGTGACTGATTACGGATTACTGGTTATGGGTTGATTGCCTCCTTGATGTTGGGATCATGCACTGTAACCAAATAGTGTTTTGAGGGCTTGTTACATAACTGTAGCTGCCTGCGCGCCGTGTGCAGAATGATGAATCAAAGTTTGCAGGGTTTTGTTTGAAGCCAGACTGAGGGAGGTTACCAGCGTGTGCTCCCCTGAGACACGCTTATCTGTATATGAGGAGAGACACTGTTTATCCACTGGAAACTCCATTTGATTCTTCTTCTAATGACGGCCTGCTGCAGAATCACATAATGAAAAATAAGCCTTGTTAAATATAACCATTAATATATATCATTAATGAATGGGTCATTAATGTATTTAGTATATTAGCATATTTACCTTTTGTGTATAGTGGTCTCACAGCAAGGAGCAAATGTTTACAATTTGGGAGAGTTCCAGAGCTAATCTGGATAAGGATCATCAAACATGGAACTTGTATGATACAATTTTGTTTAAAACAACATCATGATATTGTGACAAACTGAAGATTTTATGTTTGCAAATCCAGGTCCATTCAAAAAAAAAAAAAGTTATTTTTTTAATACTTTAATTGACAAAGTTAAACTTTAATTATTCTATATTCATTATGCATATAGTGAAACATTTCAAGCCATTTTTTTGTTTTAATTTTATTTTGATGATTAAGGCTTATATACTTTCAGTGAAATATTATAATATTTTGAGCTGTAAGCCATAATTATCTCAATTAAAAATAGTAAAATATTTCAAAACATTTTATGTAGCTTTTGAGCGTAGAATATACTAAATGTTCACTTTCTTCTTGAAAACTCTAAACAATCCAATTTTTTGAGATGCACTAGTCTATATATCAGCAGAACATAACAGAAATTTCCCGTGATTATGTGAAACAACAAGAAGTTCCCTTCATGGCTTGTAGTTGTCATTTGTAAAATAATGCAGTATGTATTCATGTAGCCTTTCAATGTGATGAAGATCAGTGTATTTATAAAAAAAAAAAGTATATGATACAATGTGAGATAACTTAATATATCTCCTATTTTATTATTGTCACGATGAAAATCTGTCTACCATGTGACACAAACCAGAACGAGTCATTGTAATGCAAAATTAGATTGACTGAACAGGCTAATTTGTATCTGAAAAGAAATAGATATAGTTAGAATATATAGAATACAGTGTCTTCGTTAGACATTCTCACTCAGACAATCGATGGTTAGCCGAAATGATGCCTTGAAGCCTTCTTGTAATATGAGATACAGGACTTGTTGGGGTGAGTTTGTCCAGAAGGACAGCTGCGGGCAGCAAGTGTGGCAGCTGCAGCCGTGGTCGAGTATCACAAAGCTTCAGCCTGTAAGCCTGCGGGTTAACACTGTCTCCTGACTTTCACACTGAATTCACACTGATCCATTTGCTCATTAGTTTGTGTACCTTAGCCTCATGAACCACATTTGTCCCTCAGCTGCTGACAGTTTTGTGTCTCTTGGCCTTCTGTAGGGTTCTCAGTCTCCACCCAAATGCCCGGCCTGGTCTGAGGCTGCCGGTCGAGGGGGGAGGGAAGCAGTGAGGAGAGCATCCCCGGTCCGCAGACGGCATGAGCGGGGGAGCGGAGCAAGCTGACATCCTGAGTGTGCTCTCCCTGGTCAAGGAACGATGGAAAGTGGTGAGTGGCGTGTTGTCCTGCGACAATAGGCAGCGTGTTTGTGCTGTGTGGCCCCGTCGCTGCCCGACCCCAGCTCAGCCGCTGCACCGACAACAACGACTCTTTGTCCATCAAACAGTGTTTTTCCCGAACCGTGAGTCCCTCTTCTTTCCTCTACCCTCCCTCACCTGTGGCCTGGACAGTTTGAGGTCGCGTCTCTCTATCCAGGTAGGGCTGCTGCAGTAGAAGTGGTCTAAAAATAGCCCATAGCGCTATTTGTGGCAGAACAGTGAGCTGTAAGCAGCATCAGAGTTCCCTGAGGGGCCACGGCTCTTGCTGCGGTGCCAGGGTGGGCGCCGTGTGAGCTTCCTATTCCTAACTGACAGCCTGGCACCACTTCCTGTCTTCTAAGGATCAGAGTTACATAAGAATGCAGCAACTAATCCCACGACTTGAGCTTCTACTGCGACGCAAGACTTTGTGTTTGTGTGTGCGCGCGTGCATGGAGGACAGTGAAGGACAGATGGGAACCCAAAGCTGCACTAGTACTGAGAGTTGAGAGTGAAATGGTGGAGCTGCGGGGTGCAGTTTGACAGATTGAAACGAAAACAGGGAAATGAGTCACATGCTCCTTACTGTGCAGGTGTACAACATTTTCCTGCCACGCTGTCATCTCCAAGAGAGAGATGAAGTGATCATCAGCAACTGTTTTTGATCACATTTCAAGCTAAAATCCTCACATAGTTCTCGATTTAGCCAGTCAAATGTATTTTCCTCATTTCCTTCTTTGTTGTGTCAGAATATGAATATTTATGTGCTTTCATTATTGTAAAATGAAACAGGCAATTTAAATACATCAGCATAGACTTGATGAGTTTGTGTTGAGCATTTTTCTTATTACTTCATTCTTTCTCTGTATCGTAAAATAATAATTTAACCTCCTCTCAGGTAACAAAAAAAGCAACATAAACCGAACCAGATAGAATCCACCTTTGAATACTGTCCAAAAAATATTTTAAGTGATCTCTACCAGGATTTTTTTTGCATTGATCCCTCAAATGAGATAATCAGACGTTTGTAACGAAGATATGCGATGGGGGCAGAATATTTTACAGATTAACAATGAACCTTTGTTGTCCTAAATGACTCAAATAGTTACCCTCACTGGAAATGTCATACCTATAACTCAACCCAAGCGTGTTTTTTTTTTTAAACCAAATTTTAAAAGAATATAGGCCAATATTGATAACATACATGCCGATGCCCATATTTCTGTGATTGGTCAATATCGGCAGATTGTATCAGCCAACATATACATAGGTCCGGCTCAAGGAGACACAGCTGACTGCCTGCATTGCCAATTCATTGCATCAGTCTGTATTAAATTTCTCTCATTGTTTCTTATAAACAGTCTGGAGATTTTCAAACTATGTGAATAAACAATATAGAGGCCATTTATCTGTTTTGACATCCTGCAGCGGAAGACACTAAAATGATTATTGCAGTCCTAGTCAGAAACAGCAAGGGTAATTTTTTTCTGTAATTTTTTATTTTTATCGTGCTGCACAGAGGAATCTTCTCGCTGAGTGAACAGACTGTTTTTGAGTATCTTTGTTGCTTTTTCTGCCAGTGTTGAAGGCGTTACATGAAAAGACAAAGTCATGTGCATCTCACAGCGCTGAAGACTGTGTTTTAATCATCCTCCTCCAGGTGAAGAAGATTGGGGGCGGCGGCTTCGGGGAGATCTACGAGGCGGGGGACTTGTTGACGCGGATCAACGTGGCGCTGAAGGTGGAGTCGGCACAGCAGCCCAAACAGGTGCTCAAGATGGAGGTTGCCGTGCTCAAGAAGCTCCAGGGTGAGTTGAAATGGATCCAGTGGGTTTGGTTGTATCCGTGGAATCAATTCATCCTCCCTTGAAAAGAAGTGACCTATTGATTCACCCCAAATGTGAAACCAACAATAACAAAAAGGGCATTTTTAGCCGATAATTTCTCCTGGATTGAGAGATCAGAAATATGGGAAGAGGCAGACGAATACAGGAAATGTCACTGCAGTCGAAATAGTGCAGGGATAGCTTTTTATGCATCAATAGCAGCTTATAATAATCTCTCCCTCTGAGACCAGATATAGATCATCTGACTCATGTGAAAACAAATCCTGGCCCAGTGTTCACCACACTTTAACTCAGTCTCTTCATTCATCCAGCAGCAGCGGCAGGTAAATCGCTCACACTTTGTTTCATGCGTTTGTTTGGGAGTTTTAATGTAACAGTTTCAGACGACAGTAACGGAAGCGACAAGAGTTTTACTCATTTCTAACCACGTCTCCGCCCTCCTCTCCTCCCTCCTGCCTTTTAACCTCCCTGCCATCTTTGTTTCTCCCCTTTGAGAGAATAATCGATGGCCTGGGATCATGTTTGCTGTCTAATGGCTGCAGTCCGGGACATCCTGGGTCTGTTGCTTCCTCAGGGAACCAGCATGTAACTTGAGACAGGCTGAATTCCAGCCACCACCACCCCCACCTAAACATTGCTGACCAGCACAGCTGTAAAGCACAAACATCCACCCACATCTTAATTAATGGGTCGCAGCAATAGAATGACAGCTTTTACTTTTTATGATTTGGACGATGTAATTGGATCATTTCGAATTAATGTGATATGAAATTTGTGAAAGTATGAAGACGGGTAATTAACGTGGAGGTTTTGTTAATAACTGGTTGCGTCCATTGCGTGCTGGAGGGTATGGGTGTGGCTGCAGTCAAGCTGCCAATGCAGCAATGTCCTTTGAAACCAGAAAACACACACACAAGGCATACGCTCACATGTGCAGACGGGGCATTTTTGTGCTGTCGCCTATAAATCAGCAGGATAAACCTGCAGCCGAAGGTGGCGATGGGAGGGACGCGAGCTTTAGTGGCTGCAGAGAGAAGGGCGGGAGAATGTGAACACACACATCATTATGAGCCACGATCGCATGATGCAGCTGATGTCAGGTGACTTCGGCTTCTCCTCAAAAGGTAACCCGAGACTCTCTCGCCCTGCTTGATTCCTCAGGTAAAGACCACGTGTGCCGCTTTGTGGGATGTGGCCGCAACGACCGCTTTAACTACGTGGTGATGGAGCTGCAGGTTGGTATAGATGCATGCACGCATGGATTGACATATCCATTAACTGTGTAGAAGGAATGGCATTTTATGAGTGTCTAGCTTCTGCATTGTGATGTACAATTAGGGCTGCCATTTGGACAATGACACAGGTTTTATCATTTTGCCTCTGTACACCACAACAATGGTTTTGAAAGAAACCAACCTGGATTGCCCAGAGTGAAAATTTTCGGCATTAATGTCACAAAAATATGGCAGTGATCATTTAGGAATTACTGTACATCTATTTTATGCAAAGTACCCCTACTATCAGGGGCTTAAAACAAGTTTAAGCAAACTGAAAATTGTATATATAACTGTAGTTTTTAATATTAATGAAAATCATTTGCAGTCAATGAGATCCTGTAGTCTGGAAGACATGTATATCACCAAATTCTGAGTTTCCTCCTTTGAGGGCCTTCAATTGCAGCTTGTTTGTAGAACTTTCTGCCTTCAGTTTGGTCTTCAGTGATCCCAAAACTGAAAAAAATAGATCAGGTGTTTGACTCGTCCACTGAAGAATATCCCATTTATGTGCTTTGAGAAGATCTTTGGTTGTTTTCACTGTATGTTTTGAGTCATCATCCATCTGCACTGTTAAGTGCCATCCTATCAGTTTTGGCTGAATATGAGCAGAGAGTATAGCCCTATACACTCCAGAATTCATCCTGATACTTCTGTCAGCAGTCATAATCAATAAACAGCAGAGAGCCATTTAAAAGTGACATTTTATGGCCATAACAGCCATAACATTGCTACCACCATGTTTGACTGATCATCGGATCGTGAGCTGATCCTTTCCTTCTCCAGACGTTTCTCCTTCCCATCATTCGGATCAAGTCTATCTCGGTTTCAGCTGTCTAAACAATCTTCCAATCTTATTTCAGATGTATGTACGTTTGTGAGCAGTGCTATGCAAAAACTGGGCGGATTTAAATGAAAATTTGAGGTGATTGGAATCGGGATCCCAGAATTTTTAAAAGGGCTCTTTAACACTGGAAGATGAGACACTTTTTTTTGGATAATATCTTCTCTATCTATCGTTCAATACTCAAAAATGTACAAATTAAAAGGTAACCTCCCCCATTATCCCAGTATATAGCTACACAAATCCTAGATATATGTTTTGAGGATCGAGAAATTTAAATGTCATGCTGATATTCAAATAGAACAACTTTGCAGGATGACTAACATTGAGTAGTTGTGGAGGTTTGGAGTCTTTGATTGCTCCTGTCTATAGTTTTTTGGATATAGAGCATGTTGTGCACGATATAAGTGAGTATGTGGCCTAAAAGGTGGTGTAGTACTTGAGATACTTGAGATTGATCTTGGGACCATCTTAGTCAGTCTTATTATCCTTCATTATTTTAAATTGACCTTACCTTTATTTCATCTGAGGACTAAGGAATTTATTTTAGGACCACCTTGTGGTGGTTTCACTGTATTGAATAGTTGGTTGTGCCGTCCTAATGGTGGTTTATAAAGGAAGACTCTTGGTCTAGTTGATGAGTAGTTGATTTCAACTCCTTTGTTTGTGTTAGTTATCAAGACATTTTACTTCTTCCTACATAGTCTGTACTCAGTCTTGACATGGTCTTTGGCCTTGCTCATGACCTGGTCTTGGTTTAGGGGAACTTGATGACATCTAAATGGGTTGAAACGTTATTGTTCCACTTACCTCAGGATTAATTCAGTTGGCTGTTTTCAGTATTTAAATTGCGAGCTATATAAAACAAGCAATTCATGAGGGGTTAATTGACCAGACGACAGATTGGATGTTTCTCAAAGTCAGGGATCATTCCTTGGTAGGACAGGTCCTTGGAAGTCACACAATGGAGCAATCTAGCAGGCATACATCAGTGTAACATTCCTCTTTACCTGGCGTCTAACAGCTTCCAGGTGCATTACCACCTCCTGAAGTGGAGTGTGAGTCAGAATAAATCTTTTCCAAAATCCCTCAACCCCACATGTCAAGTTCAATCGTAGTAATTATTTTCTTTAAAGTTTAATATGACATCAGGGGCATAGTATTATTGGTACTTCAGAAAGACAACAGCGACTGGCATCCTTGACTAGCTTCTTTGTATGAAGTGCTCTGTCCTTTGTAGAATTCGGAGGATCCTGGACATTGGAACAATCTTTTAGCTGCATTTTTTGTGGTAGGACTTTTTCCAATTCAGCCATTTGAGGAGCTTTCTTTGACTTTGAGAAACACCCACTGACATTTCCCCTCCATGCTGCTTAGCGTGGCGAAAAATATTTACAACGCTCTCCATTTAGAGATTCAGGCAGCCCTGTTGCAGGCTGTTCTCATGCTGTGTTTCATCCATAGAGGCGCCTAATTGGTTTTCAACACTGTATACAGCAAGCAGCCTGCAGTACAAATGTCATGATAACAAATCTGATTTAGATGAAACATGAAGCTTTGTTACGTTTGTGTGGTCTTCCTTTGATTCAGCCAGCCAGACCCTCAGAAATGGCCCATTTATGTGTACTGCATTGACTCCAGATTGCCCCTTTTGTATAATTATAGATGATCCAGGCAGCTGAGTTTATGTTTTCTGTCATTGTTGTTGGCTTGTTGTCTATCTGCTCTACATATCTGTTGGTCATACGTCTCAGTCAGTAAAACTTTCAATACTATTTTTCTCTAAAATATACATTTCTTCCAGTTTATATGTGTTGATTTACAGATAGATAAAATTGTTCAGTCTTATAACACGTTAGTTCAGGTGTTGCGTTTTCTGACTGGTGTCTTGTGTGTGCCCTCTCAGGGTCGTAACCTGGCTGACCTAAGGAGGAGTATGACCCGGGGAACCTTCAGCATCAGCACTACCCTGCGTCTGGGGCGCCAGATCCTGGAGGCCATAGAGAGCATCCACTCCGTCGGCTTCCTGCACCGGGACATCAAACCAGTGAGTAGCAACTAGCTGGGTGCAGCAGGGGATCTCTTCCTACGCGGTTCCCATTTGTTTACTCAGCGCTTAAGATCGAAACTTATATTCACGACACAAGTGAACATTTTCAGCTCTATTGCCTGGTTAATGTCTGTGACTCTTGCACTTTTTATGTTTGGCTGCTGGCACTGTTGTTGATTCAGCATTTAGCTTCTGGCTTTTACACTTGCAGTATGTTGGCTCACCCTCAGTGATGGTTAATTACCCAAAATATAGCAAAATTCAAATATCTCCAGTCTCCTGAGCTGCTGTATCAAGTCATTTTCAAGAATATAAACAAAGTCATTCTCCAGGGCCTGCACGATTTAAATAGATGTTAGAATTAGTTGCAATTGAAAAATTATTATTATGTTCACCATTGCCTGTTTCTCTGATCCAGTCCAATTTTGCTATGGGCCGCTTTCCAAGTACCTGTCGAACCTGCTACATGCTAGACTTTGGTTTAGCTCGCCAGTTCACCAACTCTTGCCAGGAGGTCCGACCTGTAAGTACTCTCCTCTTTTACTGAGTATATTCCGATTGCAAAGCTGCACTCATATATTTTTTTTTTATATTAATATGAGACTAATGCAATTGATAGTGTCTGTAATAGTTCAGTCTCACCAGCAGCAGGTAGCTGTCTGCAGTAAAAAAGGAAAAGAAAAAAAAAAAAACCTGCTCTAAAACACAATCTGTTTGAAAAGTCAATGTTCAGCTCATGCACATACTGTTGCAACTAAAGAGTCAGATATAGATGATCTAGATAACCAGTAAAGAGCTTAAAGAGAATGAACATTGGATTTTAATTTATCAGGTGACCGCAAAGCAGATCAGATTATAACTGCAAATTGCTATCACATACATACGCCAAAGATACAAATATACATAATACAATGCATATAAATGGGCTATTTTTGGTAAAAGTTATATTGCTTGCTGAGCTGCCCAGCAAGTAAGAAATTAAAGAGGAAATCAAAAATTAGAGGTATTTTTTTATAAGCAAACCTGATGTATAAATAGTGGGGATTTGATATATATGAAGTTAATATAGCAAAATTCTTACTGATGAAATCTTTGAACAGTAGTATATTGAATGGAACTGATGTTTAACCATTGTAGAATGATTGTGACCATAATTTCACTTTTTGGAGGTTTCTTCCCTGCACATATTTCTGATGAAATTAGTCATTAATTGTATATTGAACTAGATGATATTTATTGGTACCACAGCATCATGATACACATTTTCAAATACAATATGATTTGACTGAGGCTTCAGGGATTCACAATGTATCATCACACCCCTAATAAGTAGTGTTTTTTGTAAACGTTTTGTGATATATTTGCCTGAACATTCACAATTATTACATTTCTATTACATATTTAGCACGTTTCTGTAAGCATTTAATGGCTGTTGTGGTCTTTATTCATCAGCCCCGTCCAGTTGCAGGGTTCAGGGGAACGGTCCGCTACGCATCTGTCAACGCTCACAAGAATAAGGTTGGTCTCCATGAACTCTGTGCTGCAGGTCCTCTGTAATCTGTGAAGCTGCCCCACACGCGTCTGCTCTCATGCCGCATGCAGCTGAATCTTGACAGTGAACATGAACCTCGGTGTAATTCTGCAGGAGATGGGTCGACACGATGACCTCTGGTCTCTCTTCTACATGCTGGTGGAGTTTCTGGTTGGTCAGTTGCCGTGGAGGAAGATCAAGGACAAAGTGAGTAATAACTCCTTTTCAGAAACTAAATCAGCCCCTCTATGTAGCTGTAACTGATGAAATATGACAATTGTGTGTTTGTTCGTTCCCAGGAACATGTGGGGAAGCTTAAGGAGACTTATGACCATCGTCTGATGCTCAAACACCTACCGGCAGAGTTTGGCTTGTTCTTGGAACACATCTCCAGCTTGGACTACTTCACTAAGCCTGACTACCAGGTGACACCTGGGTTTAGTTTGGATTTGATATTTTTTTGACTACATAGTGCAGCTTTCAGCGTAAATATAGTTTGATAGTTCTCCTCACTGAAGTGCTTAAAGCTGCGCTTATAAAAATAACTTTCCGTCATAATTGCTAAAATGATCATTATTTCCTGTCAGTTATATTTCTCTGTAGGGAGAGGCAGCTTTGCAATGTGTGCCGATGTGTTGGTAGTGTTTTAAAGACCCCCTCCAATTAAAATCAGGTTTATGACCTTGTTGACACATATCATCACCGAAATAAGCAGTCAACATCGTGGCTGAGGTTTGCTGCTTTGTCTCTGGATTCCACCAATGACAGTCATGGAAAAACGAATTCAAATAGCCCAGGAAAGAATCCTGACAACTTGTCGGAGTGGGGATTAACGTTGTGGAAATGAACCTTGTGTACTTTGACTAGCTTTTCCACTTCTTCCTGGGAATCTGTCTCTGGTTTAAAGATGTATGGCTGAATTACTCCTTTGTTAAAACCTGCCACTATGTAGTGTATAGTAGACTAGTCAGAAGGTGACAGGTTTGCTCTGGCTCGCTCCGGCTGGGGGTGAGTGGCAGAGTGGTGAGTAGAGATGAGGCGGGACTAAAATAGCACGTTCATAGATCCCCACAACGTGGGCATCACAATATGTCATTTTATGAAACATGAGTTAGTTTTTAAGGGTTTAATTAACGGCTGGAGCAGGACTTTAAACCGCTTACTGTATCTGCGGAATGGCACTGAACAGAAAATGAAAACAAAAAGGTTGATTGTGTATTTTTCTGCTTTTCTAGCTGCTGATGTCCGTGTTTGAAAACAGCATGAAAACCTACAATGTTGTGGAGAACGACCCTTATGACTGGGAGCGGACGGACACAGATGGCACGCTAACGATCAGTGCCGCCGCCACAACACCGCAACATCACACGCGCCTCACTCCAGCACACATGGGGTAGGTTTGATTGAAATGAATATACTGTAGGTAGAGCTCATTCACAAGTCTTTTTTACTAAACAGCATAATTATCTGTAGCTTCAATCATGAGGTAATGTTTGTGCTTTTTGTTGCGCCAGTATGGCTAATGCCTCCGTGATCCCCGGCGACCTGCTGAGGGAAAACACAGACGAGGTTCTGCAGGGTGAGCAGCTCAGCGACGTGGAGAACAACCCTGTTCCGGAGCGCCTGCCAGGTTCTCCCCTCCCCCTCCACCGCAACCAGGAGGCTGACGTCTGGGAGGAGCTGGACCGCAACCGTAACCGCATTAAGACTGCAGTGTGGAAGGTAGACTCTGGTGTCATCACCTGAAGTGCGCTCAGTCTACTCTTCTTTTTATGTAGTCACTCATCAGAAAATGTAACTTGTTTCTGTAGGTGCCAGCAGAGGAGGAGCACAGCAACAACCAAGCTAACCCTGGACACCAGAGCCCCTATACTGGGCCGAGCTCTCCAGTCAAACTGCACTCTGAGGTGGTGGGCTCAGACCGTGATGGCCCTCTGCTCAGGAAGCTCCGCAACATTCACAGCTTTGAGCTGGAGAAGAGGCTTGGACTGGAGTCCAAACCCAGTCCAGAGCGCTTTGTGGAGCCGAGGTATTCAAGCCATCTTTGTTAAAATCATTTTTTTCTACAATTTTGCATAGAATGTGCAAGAGCGCATTGTTTTTGTCTATCTTGTGTCCATTAAGCTCAACGAAGCAGCAGCTTGGCGCCAACCACCAGGAGATGGAGGCTGACGGGACTGCGATCATCCCAGTGACTCAGGGTCAAGCTGTGGTGGCCAGGGAGCATCCTGATAGGGTCTGGCACTATGATGAGGAGTTCCGGTCTGGAGGTGACTCTCCTAAGCCAGCGTACTCTGGATCTCAGGAGCAGGGAGAGGGGGCAGTCAGCAGCGGGGGCTTTGTGGCTCTCAATCTGAGCTCTGGGAGGCAGGACATTGACTCAAGGGAGTGGGTAATGGTGGAGCGGCCCAGTGGCTCTCCGGGAGGCAAGGCTACCACCAGCCCTTCAGAGGAGGATGATGAGCCAGAGGTGCTCCAGCCAGGGGGGCAGTCTCCTGGATGGGAAAAGGGCAGCCCGAGCCCCAGTTGTGGCAAAACTAAACGAGAAAGTGTAGCGTCCTCCAAAGGAGGTGTGAAAGTGGACAAACTGGACCTCAGTGTGGGACCAGCAGGGGTTCTTCCTCCGGTCACTCCAACCAGCCCGGCAGAAGCTCTGGCTGAGGGGGTTCTAACTCAGGTAAGAGCTTTCATTTGTGGACCATCTCACAACATGGCATCCATGATACTGACTGTAGTCAGCATTTTAAAGTGCTTAAAGCTGCACAATTCTAGTTATAGTACCTAATGTTAATGTCATACAACAGTCAGAGCCCCAACAGCTGCATTGCATTGTGGTGTGAAGCTTAGTGTTACTGCTTTGTGTTTTCTTGCTTCTTTGCTTGTTTTCACTTGCTAGATGATCATATTGTTTTGACACAAGAGTGGAGCTTTTTAACAGATCACAGCATGGGGTGGGGGGAAGACAGCTCATGGCTTTGAAATGAACCTTGATTTGTGTTGAATATAAAGCAAAAATGTTCTTATTTTCAAACATTTGCAATGTGTTTTGTTTGGCTTCTTTTACTTGGCAGATTACGTTTTCTTTTCAAAGTTTGCATTGGTTTGCTTAGTTTTCGTTAATTTTTTTCTGCTTTGCTATTTATCACCTTCATCCAGCCCACTTCCTGTTAAATCAAAGAGTTGAATGTAAACCGATCATACTCAAATTGAGCAGTTTCTTTCAGCACAGGAGGAAAAGCCGCATCACGCTCTCTTACAACTTGAACAATGTTGAACATGTACGCTGCCTTTCCAAATCTACCTACCTCACTCCGGTCTGCATAAGCCAGCCTGAGATCATCCCCCTTATCTTATAATCCTCCCGTCGCTTTAGCGCTTCAGAACAACTCCCCCGCCGTGTTTCCCATCCGTGTAACCTGCTTGTCCTACCCCACAATACTTCCACCGTACTTCCACCATCTCACTCCCTCACCAATCTCACAACCCCTCCTCTCTCCACCTCCCACTTCTCTCCTTCCCATCTCTTAGCTCCCCACCTCTCCACCATCCCTGCCCGAGGAGGTTGCGGTCCGGACATCCAGCCCCGTCCCTCTGCGCTCTCCCAGCCCTCACACTCTCCTGACCACCCTGTCGGACCCGCTGCACCAGCGCCAGCCGCTGGCCATGGGGCACAGCCAGTCGGCCGACCGGCATCAGTGGGAGCGCCGCTACTCCTCCTCCTCCTGCCACGCCTCCCTTCCACCACCACCAAACCCCGCCCCTGGCACCGGTTCGCCCACTCGCAGGAAACTGCCGGCCATCCCTGCCGGTGCTGCCAACACCAAGTTTCCCTCTGTTATACGCATCACCCGCGCCCAGCTTCAGCAGGTGATGAGCCCGTCACAGTCCCGTTCGAAACAAACAGATCACCTTTCTGCTTCCTCTGCATCAGTAGCAGCACACCAGCTGTCAATATTTTTTGTTCCCTTTAGTTTTTGTTGTTTTTGTTTTAGTTTAAGTTGCTTATTTTGCCTTCTTTGTTTAGTTTGCTTGCTGTTTTGTGTTGCTGTCAGGCAGTTCGCTCCAGAAACCACGATGGGCATTGTGCAGGCCAGACAGAGCATGGGTCAGATGTGTCCTTGTGTCTGGAAATGTGTTCTTGTGATCTGAATAGGGATGTGTGTTTGTCTGATTGTGGCATGGGTGTTTGGAATGTTGAGTCATGACTACAGGTTGCATGCTCTCTTTTGTTTCAGATCGTCTTTGTCCTCTCTATCTTTCTCTTTCTCTCTCTCTCCCTGTATTTGTTCCTCACCCTCTCTTCGCTGAAGCCCCCTGCGAAGTGATCGTTTCCTGCCGGTTTAGTACTCACAGCTTGACTGACACTGCCATAGCGCTTGTGTGTTTCGGTCTGATAATGGTAGCTATGGTATTGCATGCTGTTGCCAAACTAATCACCATCTATTAGCCCACATCATATATCCTTTTTTCACACATCTGCATCAGGCTCTTGCTACAGAACTACAGCACAACCCAACATGTTGTAGTCTATCAGCAACAGACCTTTGACAATTTTATTCCCATTTTTAGTGTGGTTTCTTTTTTAAATAACTCCTCTCTGTGTCTTTCTCTTCCCGTCCATGTCTCAACCTCCCCCTCCCCTGCAGTTGACAGCTCAGCGGCCCTCTGGGCTGTCCTCCCAGTCAGGATCAGATAGTGCCCCACAGTGCCTCCTGCTGGAAAAGCGTGGGGAAGCAGAAGCTGGGTCTCAGGGGGTCCAGGAGCACACGGCAGATATCAGCTCCCCCCAGGACCATGTGCCCGCCCATCCAGGGTCACCCACAGATCCCCTTGCTGAGACGCTGGTCAATGGCAAAAACCACACCAAAGCTCAGAGCCCCGTGCTGTGCCGAGTGACCTCCCCACGCTCTCCACGCTCGCCCTCCTCTCCTCGCTCCCCTCGCAGTCCCGTGTTTGCCAATGGCCACCTCTCCCTTCTTGCTAACAGCCAGAGGAATTTAAATAATGGACCATTCCTAAAGATGAAAGACCCTGAGAATAATAATGACCACCCTCCCTGTGCCACAGAGCCTCAGTTAAGTGGGGAGGAAAGTAGAGAGGTGAACCAGGCCCCAAATCAGACTAGTGGCCCAGCCCCCACCTCCCCGGCCGCCCCACGTAACAACCCCAGTCGGAGACACAGTCGCATCCCAGTCCTGGAGCCCTCCAGCCTGCTGGAGCCTCCTCCTCCAGGGTCCGCTAAGGAGAAACTCCTGCAGAAGAAAGCGAGCCAGCAGGGCCCCGTCCCATCTCCCACCGCCTCGCCATCTCTCTCTGACAGGCGCGGGCCCATTGTGGCTTCCCTTGCCAAGGACCCGCTGTCCTCCACCTCTGACCGCTCCCAGGACGAGGACTCTCTCATGGGCTCCCGTTCAGACCGTCAGGGAGACGACGCCCCCTCCCTCTCGTCCTCCTCGAGCCCTCTGTCCCGCAAGAGCAGGATCCCTCGTCCGGTTCACTCAGCCTCTTCCACCGAGCAGCTGGCTGCCCACTTCCTGCCGCGCCCACCACCTGGAAAGCCACCGGGCCGCCAAACAGTGGAGAGCAGGTAACTGATTGATCTTTTTGACCTCTTGTTTTTTAAGAGAACCGCTGTCATTCTCAGATTATTTATAATCAAGCCTGAAAGAAAGAGCGATGACATGGCACCACCTTTATTCTCTTTGTTGATTAGTTCAATTGTTGGAATTGTTATGTCATAAAGAGGAAAAGTTAGCTTCCTCCTGTCCAAATGCTTACCAAAAACCTTAAGATTTAACTAGTATATATAATTATCTTATTTGTGCAGCGCTTAAACAATTTCTAGGTGCAGTGACTTCCTGTTACTGGCCCAGAAATAGTTCCAGCACCCGACTCCTTGGAATATATACTGATTTTTTTTTCCTTTCATCTGACTTTGATTCATCAGCTTGTTCCCTGGTTGTCTTCCAAATATATGACTTCTCTGTCTTCTGCCATACTATTTTGTACCCACTCAGGCTTCGGCGTTACCGCATTCGAGCCGGCAGCACCAGTGACTCAGACCTCCTGACCTGCCTCGCGCAGCTGATGCATGGCTCCCGAGGGTCCCCAACCCACCACCGCGCCTCAGCCCAGCACGACGGCTCCAGGATGGGCATCTGTAGCCTGACGAGCTCCCCGCACCACCACCGCAGCTCCAGCGTGTCCCCGCGCAGCTCCTCCTCCCTGCAGCGCTCCGTCAGCTCCTCGCCTTCCCGCCACGAACACCGCGGCAGGGGAGGAGGGGGTTGCCTGGGCCGCAGCAGCTCGCCCCCCAGCTTCTCCGGGTCGCCGCCTCTCCGCCGCTTCTACCCCCACCACCTGGAGAGCTGCTGTAGCCGCCAGGCCCGCACGAGCCCCCTGCACCTGTCCAGGGGGAAAGGCTGCAGCCGGGAGGGGAAGTGCTCCGGCAAGCTGAGCAGATAGTCGCCCACCGGGCTGCGCTGCCACAGCAGGGGATGGGCTGACTCTGATTGTCGGGACAAAAGCCTGAAAAAAATCTGTACCATCGTCATTTAGAACCTTGTCTCGTCATTTCACTCCCTCTCTTTCCACACAGGGTTTGTTGTTTATTTATGTGCCTACTTTTACAGGTGTGGTCCAATGGCTGCAATTCCATTTCCTGTTGGACTTGTTAGAGACATATTTGAAAGGGAATGGACAAAACCATTGCGACAGTGGCCAAGATATTCTGTATTATAGTCAGTCAAGCTCCATAAACGCTCCCCCCGCGACGCACCTCAGTATTGTCTTTCATCCCGCCCACTCCGTCTCAAACTCCGTCTCCAACTCCGTCTCCTAACTATCAGCTCAGTTAAAACTGAGCTAATAGTTAATATCTGCAAACTAGCCAGTGATCTGCAGATTGGTTGGGTCCGTGGGCACGTGAATAAATAAATATCCTGTTTATCCCTCACAAAATAATACTAAATTATTTACCCCCATATTTTTGCACTTGGATTATACTGATTGAATATCAGTGTAGTTGATTATAACTTGGTTGAATATTCAGTTATCTCCTCTGTGTTTTGGAGGCAGGAGTCAGGGTATAACATTTGCTTTATGCTACATGTGACCGCATAAAGGCCGAATGTGCAGTTCTATTTATCATTGTTTATTTTATTGAGATCTATCAAGATGTTTATTTTGACACTTAGCTGTGCTTTCGACGCCCACCCTCTTGTTTGTGATAGTGGACGTGCGACTTCATGTGTTCTCACGCTGTAAATGTTTTTATCGGGGGGGGGAGGGACACGACTCCAGAGTGGGCACCCTCGCCTACAATCAGTCACGTAACGCGCGTGAGGACACACACCTTTTTGTGCCTAAAGCGAGGGGGTTCCAAATTAGAATTGTGAAAACACCTTTTCTAGGTCTGAAGCTGCTAAAGGACATAGCGCTAGTGGAAGTAGCAGTGGAAAAGATTGGTCGACACAAGGTACATTACAGATGAGTAATCTTCAGGCACAGATGTTTGCCTCAGCGTGTGCCTTGGCACTTTGGTCAGCTCCGGGTTTTGGTTTGGTTTGTTTGTAAGTAATTAACCTATAGAAAGGACCCCCATCTAAGACCTGTGCCAGCAGTTGCAAGACAACCGTTTTCACCAGTATTTTTTTGGCAAAAGGTAGCAGACGTTCGTGAATCAAACACAATTTGAGCAACAGTTTGCTTCAGTAGCTATTATTTGGTTACAAGGAAACACTCCTGTGTATATGCCAGGTCAGATAAACGAAAAATGTGAATTTCAGACCTTAAACATAATTTTGTCCATTGCTGGTGAAAACTACAGGCCATATTTACATACCTTTGTGACACCAAAATGATGTTCCACGCTTCTGTGTGCCAGAATGTTTAGGGTTTGTTCCCCCAGCACTCGGGGATTCCTCTTTATATGACGACACACGGTGTGTCCGTGCACAAGTTAAAGGGAGCAGTTGCTTGTGTTAACTTTAGTTAGGATTCCTCAGTGAAACCTTCACCCTTCTCTGCTTGTACGTTACTGTAATATAACTCCGGCTTCTTCCCAGTTCTACTGTTTGCATGGTCATAAAATAATCCAGACAAATAATCTGAATCCACTGAGAGAAGCCGCACTGGGCTCCCCACTGCACAGCATCATTCCCAGCTGGGACTTCATTACCTGCTGGGCGAGAGAGTTTATTTTCTCTATGACTAGTTTCCTGCACTGACTCGGGACGATGGCGTTGCCAGAATATGATAGACTGTGTTATTTTTTATCGGTGCGGGCTATCTGAAATATGAAGAATACACTTTGCAGTGTTATAAGCACCAGTTGAAGGAAACAAAACAAAAAAAATAATCACATTGCCAAATGGTTTTCGATTAAAGAGATTTGCAGATGTGGTTAGACGCGAGGTGCGACGGGAGCGTGGAGAGACTGAGCGGTCGATTTTGTAGATATCAAACGTGCAGCTTGACTCGTCCGTGCTAGCAGCCTCACAGAGCAGCTATGATGACTCGGACAGCGCTCAGTCAGTCAGTCGCCTTAATGTCTCTTCTCTGCCCCTCTGTGCGTAGCGAGGGATGACTGAGCCGTGTCTGTGCCGAAGAGCTCCCTCCCATTTATAGATTGACTGGCGGGGGAAAAAACATGTCAGTGTGCAGTATTCAAGATGTGTTTTTTGGTATTTTGTTTTTTTGTGAGTTGGATAACTGTGTGCTCTGAGAACAGGGGCGTTGAATTTCTACCTGTCGCCAGCAAACAAATCCCTCTTTGAACTCTGTATCCCCGGCTCACGGATTTCAATATATTTCCAGCTTTTACCGTTCAGAACTCTGTTGGGCAGACTTTTCATATATACTTGTAAAATACTCAAAGTGATTGTTTGCATAAAATAATAATTGTAAAACCGTGAATTATATGCTAACAGGCTTCAGTGAAAGGGAGGAACTGACCGTAAACAGTGCTGCTGGTTATTAAAGATAATCAGATCTCGTTTTTTTTTTAGAAAATGATTATTATTATTGCACATAAGTGATGAAGATGTAGTTGTAGTTTTAGTGATGCCTTCCAAATGAGACTTTGCTCCTACAAAGGTGTCATATTGATAGTAGCCTGCTGGTATTTATGGTAACCCATAAAGATCCCCATAAGCCAACAGAACAAACCCAGCTGTTTTAATTTATTTTGAAAGGTGAGGAGGAGACTAATGAAAGCTTTGGTGTGCACTGGTACACTTATATTATAACATCCGATTAACTGTCAATAACTTATAAATATTTGATAGAAGTTATGTATTGTGACAATTTCAGATTTTTCCATCCATCATTTTGACTTCAATTGTTAAGTATTTCTTTAATGGTTAATATTTTTTGTGTTGTAATTTATGCCTTTTTTTAAAAAAAATGTAACTGTACAGTCTCAAGGAAAGAATGTAACCAGTGGGAGTTTTACATTGTATATATCTGTAATTATTTATGTTTATCTTATCATTTGCATCA
>KV751360.1:2376482-2387899 GCA_001698575.1 Mola mola
CCAATTATGATGATTATGGTTCATAAAGTTACCGTGAAATTTTAGAATATTTGAAGTTGTGTTTTTTTGTGAGCTGTAGGCCATAATTACCAAACTTTAAATCATAAAATGCATGAAAAGTATATGTGTAATGAGTCTAAAATATATTAAACTTTCACTTTCTTGATGAACTGATTCAGATTTTTTGAGATGTACAAGTAATATAATATGGAAAAAAATGGATGGTGATGATCACTTGAATATCTATGAATAGAAGAATAAGTTAATAATTTTATGATATGGTTTGGCACTTCGATGAAGGCTAACGGTCAGTATCTGACAAATAATAATTTTAAAATAGAAAAGGACTCCTTTAAAAGACAATAAAGCTGATAGCAAATTTCTGTGCGCAGTAGTTATAATTAACTCTAAGTAGTTCAGTCATTTTATGTCTGGATGTTATCAAAGAAACTGTCCAATGAAGACCATCAGATGAACAGTTAAAGTGAATGATTTCTGAATATCTTCCTAAATTTAACCTGTGATGTAGGAGTTGCTGAGCATTGCAGTTGGCCCGAGGGCTGGCGACGAGCTACCAACTGGCTCTCACATCAAAATGCTGCTGCAGAGAGTGGGAGACACACTGGTCTGCAGAAAGGTACGAGAGACGCGCAAGAACATTTGGCCGTGTAGATTTTTATATTTAAGCCAGTATGTTTCACACTCTTTTTTTTTTTTTTTAAATCTCTTTGCTTAGTTCTCAACTGCGATGTCAGAGCAGATGCTGCTGAACTCTTCTGTCCTACTGGCCTGTAAACTGGGTAAGAAAATCCAGGCTGTGGTCGATAGACTCTTAATTACAATAACTCTATGTATACGACATGCAGAGTATGTTAACTAAATTGATGAATTCCCATTAGTTCCCTTCCTTCATAAGCAGTCTTATTTAAATGTCAGTGTGTGGCTGCAGATGAAGCAGCATGAAGTATAGTTGGTGTACAGAACTGAGTGCCTGTTGTGTGTCTGTATCTGCTCAGTGTCTGCAGAGCTGCTGGTGGCATGTCCATCAGGGCACATTGGCGGTGATGGGGCTGTTGTGGGTCCTGGTTCAGGGTCAGAGCCTTCTGTCAGAGCATTACTGGAGCAGCTCGTTGAACTGTGGGAAGGAGACTGCTGTCCCTCCATCCCCCTCCACCTGCTTTTCACCCCGCTCACTGTCACTGCTGTGCTGAAGGCCAGCGACACTGAGGTACGTCTCCCTCTGCTACTGAAATCCCAACAGCATAGACAAGATAAAGGCGTAAGAGTTACATCCAAGACATTTTAAACCCATGAAGGGATTTTTTTCATGTAAAAAAATCAACATAGAATTTTACATAACAGAAATTAAAATTTTTTAAAGGTTTTATTAATGGCTAGAGCCAAACATTTTTCTCTTCCGTTGCCCTGTGAATATTAATATATCTGAAAGCTGTTTGACACTTTAGTCTTGAACCTTTTGTAATGCTTTTATTTGTGTCTTTTTAGTGGAATAACTACCTGTTCCTGGTTAGAACAATGGTGGACAGAGGAATCCTGAGTGAGGAAGAAGTCATATCTCATTGGAAGAAGTTAACAAACTTGGCTTTGCCAGCGGTGAGGGCTCACTGTGTTCTTGTCATCAAATGTTCCTTGGGAATTATTTTTTATTTCACTTGTGATTTGACCTCTTGAGCTTTTTTCCTCTCTCTCTCTCTCTCTTACTCAATTTGTTCCCTAATTTTTCTGTCATTTCAGAAGCTGATTGAAAATTTTCAGCTGCAGACACGGAGTTTTAAATCCGCTTTTCCCCTGGCTGAGCTGCAAAGCTGCATGGAAATGGTGCACGTCTCAAAACAGACAGTAGAGGGCGCTACATGAAAACAGCCGCATATTCCACATGATCTTTCGTGCGTTCTCCACAGACATTTGTGTCACATGTGTCAAGGTATTGTTCAAGAATAGGACAGTTCTTTATGGCCTCTTGTCGTTGTTCATTTTTTGAGTTGCTGCTGTTCAGTTCATCAACTCTTATGTACAGTCAGCCCGTGTGCACACACTTTGCAAGCTCCAGGCTTTTTTCTTCACCTCTGAAGTGACAGCAGCCTTTCATGAATCCCTTCACTCACTGGTGAGAAGCAGAAGGCCCCGACTGTCAGAAGTAGCCAGAGACCACGCCACCTCATGCCTTGGATCAGTTGAACCTGCCTGTAAGCAAAGCTAGATTGTACCTGAAGGGAAATAGCAGATGAAGCATTTCAAAATGCCAAGAGTTAAGTGGAGAACTCACAGACAGGAGAAGAATCAGCATCAAAACGGGTTCTCAACCTGAGTGACTTTGGCATCACCTTAAAGACCCATCTAAACATGCAATTATTGCCCAGAGTTTCACAAGCATAATTTCTTCAAATGAGCCATAGTTTGCCAAGAGGTACCGAAAGGAAATGAAAATCTTGTAGGTTTTTGGACCCTACCAGAGGAGTTATGTCTGATTTGACTACAGCACTTTCACACACTGCCTTTGACCGCCACAACTAGTGACTGCATGTGTATTTCATGAATGCAAGACTGCGTTTGTGATTTTTGTTCATGTTGGACGAGGCTGTAACCCCCTTGCTGCTTTTAAAATGAAAGATTTTTTTATGTTGCCACAAAATAAAAAATAAAATAACAATAAAGATGTATTCTGGTTTACGTGTGGTTGTCTTTGTTTTTTTCCCTTTCGATTGCGACAAATACCTGGATGTGATTATCATGTATTATTAAAACAATAAGTCACATTGTTGTCAGATAAAGTAAAAACCGCAGTGTATTGTGTAGGGTTTAAATAATAACAGTTGTAAAAAAAAAAAGAAAAAGAATAGTACAAGTGGGCGTGGTCAGTGGTGTCTCCTCACCCTCCTTGTTTGGCAGGAAGTTTGGGATCTTGTGTCGGGAGTTTTGGGGAGACGCGGCGGGCGGTTGAGCCCCGCGACCAGCCGGGTGACAGAGATTTACCTGAACAGCGGATAGCAGGACAGCTCCTTCCCGGTCAGAAATGCCAGAAGACCGCGCTCGCTCACACGGGAGACGTTACTTTCCACCAGCTCCGTGTTCGTGTGTGAAACCGTCGTAAGGCGTCATGGCAAACGTTAAAGTTGCCGTTCGAGTCCGCCCTCCAAACGCGAGGTGAGTTCAGATGTTACGGCTCAAATGAGCATTAGTTGTCCCTGAAAGCTGATGGAAGGCTAATTGTACTCAGATTAAACTACTTCACTATAGTGTAGTTCCCTCCACATCTCTATTTTAATGTCAGAACTATTGTTACCAACCAGGGTAAGTGACCTAATGCCTGATACTAGTTATAATTAAAATTCTTATTCTGCTCATGTTATGTTTAATAGGAGCACTGTTGTCATTTTTTCTTTATGATAAGACGTAACAGAGACGAACTTTAAGCTAGCTGGTCAGCTAAGTTAGCTAATATTACTGCAGTGGTGCGCATGGTGAATAATGACAACTGCGGCTGTCAGCATTGTTGTCTGACTAAGCACCATGTGTGCAGTTTAACTGGTGATGAGTAAAGGACAAAACATTGGTGAGGCTGGGTGGAAGTATGTTAACTGCAGAGTTACCTGTACACATATGTAGTTTAATGATAATTAATAATTGAGTTGCATGCATTAAAAACATAAAAAAATGACATCTTGTTATTTTCTACAGTATCAATCTACAGGTTGCTAATCCAAATAAAGTTATTAGTATTCGATTGTTTGAGTAATTTTTTATGAAGGCATTAATTCCAAATATGTTGGTGCGTGCCTCGCAAATGTGACAAATCTGACACTATTATGCCATGAAAGACAAATACCTTTAAAACCATCTCTTCCAGCACTTCTTTGGAGGAATATCACCCAAGTTCCACCCAAGACCCCCTTTGGTTGCACCTCTGCATTTCATGAAAGTAACTCGAGATGATTCGTGCCTCATTTTATACACATTTCTGAAAAAAGTTCAACCTGTCAGTTGTGCTGTAAGGATGCTGATACAGTTTTATAACATGGAAAACTGAAAGAACATTAAGTCTGCTAGTGTTGCTTAGATCTGTACATGATATTTTCGCTCTGTTGATCAAATAATAGTTATATATGTGAAAAGTATCCTTTGTTTAGTGAGAGGCATTCATGAAAAAAACCCAACATGTTTCCCCATGTTTTATAGAGCTGTGAAATATGCTGTTAAAGTTGCAAAGTAACTTTGCTGCACTGGAGCAGCCCTTTACATTAACTGGTAAATTGCTCCAACATGTTGAAGAGCAGGTCTTCAGGGTGTGACGATATAATGTGTATATGTTCTATAGAAATACATCGCGTTACATTAAACTCCTGCAGGATGTTTTGCATGGGGACTTAATGTGACGGCCACTACAGTACCATAACAAAGCAGTATTCAGGCTGTGAAGGGCTGGACAATGAACCTTTTAACAAGTCTTCCTGCTCTTTTCCATAACAAAAGAATTTCTTATATGTGATGTTCACTGTTATGCAAATCTTTGCTTCCTTATTGCTGCGTCTGACTTAATGTCCTTTGCTAGCTTGTACTTTTTAACTAAAAGATGTGTTTCGTTACTTACGTATTTGAGTCAGGGCCTGCTGTTTGACAGAGATAACGTCGACACCAGCCTGGTCAGCTGCATTCCTTGTACGGCCATGGATAGAGTTGTGCGTTGCTCTTTGTTTTAGTTGGCATATGGGATTCAGCCCCCCTCTGCCTAGAGTTAGAGCGGTCTTTCACACGTGCAAAAAAAACATGTCAGCCCAGTCATGAAATTATGCGTTTTTCAATGTTTAAAAACAGTTTTTCTTTTTTTTTTTTTGAGGTTTACTATTTTCCATTTCTCCAGCCTCCACTCTTCTGTGCTGGCTAAAGCCGGAGATTGAAGGTCGGTGGTTTGGGGTCCTGCCACTTCTGAGGCTGGCAAAACGACTCCCGCGTGGTGAGGCATGATTGCAACAGCCTCCCTGTCAGCTGCTAACCCAGCACAGAGATGGAGACTTTGCGGTTACAGCCAGCATTTGCCGTCATTATAGCTCCCGGAGATCAAATTTCTCTCTCCGTGCTTTGATTTCCTCCAGTTTCGCATGTGTTGCATCAGATGTGTTCGGTCCAGCTGCTGAGGCACACACAGCTGAGCTGACCCTGTTTGAGGCAGACACGAGGACACTTGTGTGAATGCTCTCAAGCTTTTTTGGGGAATGGCCCAAGCTGCCTCAACAAATGGAGTCTCATAAGTGTGTCGGGGCGAAAGTGGTGAAAATTTCATGGTTCACACTCAAGATTCACAGTGTAAACCGTCATGTCGTGGCCCTCAGGTCAAGTGAAACTACCCTCAATGTATCTCGACAACCCTCTCATTTATCTGCAACTGCAAAAAGGGGATTTTAAAACTATTTAAATCAGTCTTTATGGGTATTAAATCCAAAGTTAAATCTCTTTGTGGTTTGTATTTGATGTGGGAGACAGTTTTAAACACCGGTCGTGTTCCTGAGTTTATTTCCTCTTTATTGGAAGCATGTTTTCACTAGTTCGACCCCTATTTTCTCATAAGCTTTCATCGCATTTGCTGTGCACTTCTTCACATGGATGGTGCTCACATTGTTGACTAAAGCGTCTGTTCTTGCTCACAGGGAGTCTGCAGATGGAGGGAGGCTGGCTGTACAGGTGGAGGACAAGTATGTGAAGATTAGAAATGTAAAGGTGAGAATATTTGCTGTTTAATTATCCAAACTGCTGTACAATATTGAGTCTTCACTTGTGTGTTTTTTTTGACAGAAGGCCTTGGTGAATTGGGAGTAGTGTGTAGATGGTATCTATCACAACAGGATGTTTATAGCTTGGATCAGCCTTTTCCTGCTTTGTCACTGTTGTTTATTATAGCACATACACGCACATGAACGCCGATTGGGAGTCAAACAAGTGTCATCCACTGACAGAACTACAGCACACTTCATACACTATAAGAGACCCAAAGGGGGTCTGAAAATAAAACAGCCAACTAAAGATTAAGATTTGGTGTTAAGTAATGTGTTTTAACAGGGCCTCATTAATTGCGCGACAAGACGAAAATGCTTTAAGAGGTTCTGCATATTTGAAAATAATTCTTGTTTAACCTTTACAGTCTTGTAAGCTGATATTTTGGCCAAGTTACCAACGTGCTATGCCAGATGACGGGCTTGTCTCACTGCAGAAGATGCATATGCATAGTTATGAGTCTTAATGTTACAAGTATGAAAACATACAAGATCAAAAATAGTTCACATTTAGCTGTACAGCCTCGTCTTATGTGCACGGAAACCTTTGCTGATCAAATTACTCGGTTGCCCCTTTTGTTTAGATTCAGATTTTTAATGCTGATGTATGTGGAGGAGTTTGTTGGGGGAGGAGAAGAATCTTTTACAAATGACGTGACAAGAGAGCAACCACATATGGCCTCCCTCTGCTATGGAAAAGTATCAAGGCTCTGAGGCTCTTGCGGCTCCCATGGGAATAATTATTTATGGAAAGTGGAGCAGGTCCTGAGATAGAAAGAAAAAGAATAATAATATTAAATGACCGTAAAGTAAACAAACAAAGTAAGTCAAAATATAAAGACCTAATGATATAGAATGAAAATGTGTGTGGGAAACATTTTTAATTGTAATGCTTTACAAGTACAGTGTTCACTGTTGTGATGACTTGTGAAACATGAGTCTTCATCAGGGGTCGGAGCTCTGTTGCTCAGGAGTTGCCTGTGGCCAGTGTTGCTCTTGGCTAATCCTGCCCTCTGCATGGCCATTGTTAAATTTCCTGAAAGTGTCAAGGGGTTAAACAGTCATACTTTCAGACAAGCCAATTGCCGTGAACAAATCTGATGCCCAGAGCTTAGTGTAGCCTTATGCTGCGCCGAGAGAAAGGAAAGGCTATTTATGCTGATAATTGAGGGGATTCTTTATATGGGTGATTATTTTTATAAGAGGCTTCCAGTACAACAGTGAATAAAAGACTTTCTTCCTAAGACCTCTTTTTGGCGTGATGAATTTTATTTCATTTGAATGTCCTTAAACAGGACGTAAAATCATTACCAGCTCCAAGAACCTTAATAACAATAATTATGTTACCCTGATGTCACATCCAAATGTTCTAGTGCTGTTAAAGCTGAGCCTGAGAGTAAAATGAAACCTCATATTCCAAAAATGGACTCTGTTCTGTGGCATCCCTTTAATATTCGATTGGATTGGGATCTGAGGAGGCCAGGTCAATGCCTTTGTCATGTTCCTTGAGCCATTCCTGAATGGTTTTTGCAGTGTATTGTGGCACATTATTCTGCTGTGCTGTGCTGTGCAAAACTGTTTAGATGGGTGGTATGTGTCAAAGTAGCATCCACATGAATGCCAGGAACCAGAGTTTCTCAGTAGGTCATTGTTATTCACGTGTAAGTGGTTATGAAGTTGTTGCTGATTGATGTGAATGCCATGTGACTCAATATTTACATACTAAGGTGTGCAAAATAAAATCAGCAAAATAATAAATGTGACATTTTTAATAGTAAACATCTTAAGAACACTGTTAGGAGATGAACTAACTGAACTGTTATTTAGGGTGACAGCCTGTGTGGTTTTCCTTGCGTTAAGTTAATGCCAAATTAAAGCTACTGAACCTTTCTAAAATGACAACATAGATACAATAATCATGGCTGGTTACATCTTTTATAGATCAGCTGCAGGCGTCACTTTCTCCACTGACATTTACACCAACAGATCAAGATAAGATAAGCGTGACCTCACACTAGGCCACCCATACCACGCCCAAGCACCATTGACCCACAAAGTCTAGTGTGTTTGACAAGTATGAGCGCTCCATACCATGCTCAGTCACAGTATGCTTTTTTTGGCCCTGGCATGGTTTTAGAACGGGGAGTTGAGCCGCAGTGCTCAAAAACCTTCGATATGAAATAATATACAACTCTGCGTACAACAAACCTCTGGAATAATTTGAATAAAATATGGTTCTCCAGGTTGAATGGAGAAGTGTTTTGATCATTTGTTGTCCCCCAGCGGTTGTGCCTGAACAAGTATAAATGCTTCTTGCCTAAGTTGGGGATCCAAAGTAAGCAGAACGGTGTTATGTGTTGCAGTGAGGCGCCAAAAGAACTGGAGGAGAACTGAAGGAGTGGCTAATGAATGGAAACCGCTTACTTGCTATTTCACACCATCACAGTCTCATAAACAAAAGCTATAGTATCTGGATTATAGAAAATATAGCTTCTGTTTCTTTTAGTTCAACTTTTTATGTTGTTACATGTAAATGAAATTCCAATGTAATACTAAATTAGCTATTAATAAGATACTGTAATTCATTGTACCAAACAAAGTAATGACACCGTACTTCTTGCCTTGTTAATATATGATTTTGGCCATGATCTTTATGTGCTTTATACTTGTTTTTTTTTTTATGAAGCTGGACGGACGTACAGATGGTGCTGTGGATTCAAGGGAGAAGCTTCTGGAGTTTTGTTTTGACTATTGCTACTGGTCGGTGGACCCTGCAGACCCTCACTATGCTTCACAGGAGGAGGTAATGGCTGACTGTGTTTTTTGAAACTGGAATCTCCAACCATGCCTTGATAGGATTTTAACATGGGTTTCCTCACTAAACAATCACATTACTCCCACACTTTTTCTTTTTACATGCGCCACCTAAATACTGACTGAGGACATTCTCTCACAGTATGTTACACCTTAAGAGTTAAGGGGTTATCCTCAGATCTGGTTTTTCCGGATGTGGTTCCTTGTGGTTGTCTTATTGGAAATATGGAAAACTAAACTGTGCTCTGATTGATTGTCATGCAGACATAGGTAGCTTCTGATAGGAGAAAAAACACCATATTTAAACTATCTAAATTGCAGTTTCTTAATCGGCTTTGAGTTTTGGAATAATGTTGACAGTATTAGGCAATGGTTTATGTACTCATTAGATCTGGTTTCACATGCAGCCATTTGTGCAGCACTAAATAAAGATTTGCTCTTGTTCTCATGCCACGCTATATGCTCTCTTTTGGGTGGAGACCAAAGGCATGCCAATCGGGACTTTGGCCACAATTGACACTTGGCAAATACAACCTCTGTAGCAAGAAAAAAAGCCCAGAGGAAGCTGTGTCCTTGTACACAAACCACAACACAAGGGCTGTGTGTGTTATAAGTTTTTACACAGGTGGCCACTCGGGGGATATGGTATCAGTGCCATCTGTTACCCAGAAGTCTCCTTGCCTCGGTCATGGCATGAGTAACTCACTTTTCATGTCCAGGCTTTGATTAACTGATTAGATATCTTTATGTTGCTTTGATTGGAGGATGCAGCTGGAACCTGAGCTGGGTTCGAGATCAAGAGGAATTGGTACCTAACTCTATTTCATGAAACGGCTCCATATAGAGAATTATTTTTTTTTGCATAAACTCTTATTCATTGTTTCATACCATAGCTGCACTCTTAGTTTTGCATTTGAAAACTCTATTCTTATGTTCCCTCCTCTGCCACTCCTTCACTACCTGTCTTTCGTCTTGTCAGAGCTGCCTTTGTGTGTGTTGAGAAAGATGGGCCGTGATGGCGGCTACATTGCACAGAGCAACAAACAACAATACACTTCGTCTTCTCTTTTTTTCCTCGGCTTTCAGGCTCCGATTGCCGCTATCCTCAGCAGAATTGTGTCCAGTCACAGTGGTTTGGATGCCAAAGGACATTCCTCCCTTGACCCGTGGTGGGCAAGAGGGCAGCAGTGATGGACGGAGAAGCTTGATTAAATCTGACCTATTTTCCCAAACCAGAATCCTGAGAATTGTCTCTTTCCATGTAGATAGGATGTAGCATGTAGGTATAGAACAGCAAACAGTCAGTCAAAGTGGTTGGTAGAGTATGTAAGTTTTGGACAAAAATGTTGGGAATAAGGACAATGATGACAATGGTATTGCTTTTAATAGTAATAATTAAGTAAGTGATTCAGATGCTGTCTACAATTTCAAATGCATGATGTAGTTGTCTAGCTGGTATAAGCCATCAGAACCCGACTGATATATCGGTTTGGCCGATATTATCAGCCGATATTTTCCTATTTATGGGTATCTCCTTATATGTTATCAAAAACTTTTAAAGAACACATTGCAGAAACAGATTTGGTGATTTATAATAAGTTTCCATTGAGGTTGCTGTTTCAGTGAACTGCTGTCATTAAGTCAGTAAAAGTTCATATTTTATCTGTAAAATATTTGGCCTCAGATGCATGTCTTTGCTACAAATATTTGATAACCTGATTTGAGGGATCATTGTGAGAAATTTGTGTGTATCATCCAATATCAGTTATCAGAACTTTTAATAACCTGATATCAGTATTGGGTTCCAAAAATATCATCTTGGTTGGGCTCTATTAGCCATCAAGCTGATTACAATGAGCTATTTTCTTTAGCAATCCAAATATTTTTGTGATGTTGAGGTGAAAAGAAGAGGAATTGATGCAGAGAATGAAGGTGAAGCAAGTATTAGGTTTTTACGTTTATTCTGTGGTTTTGAGGGCAGTACAGTGGTGCAGTGGTTAGAACTGTTGCCTCGCAGCAAGAAGATAAGGGGTTTGGTTCCTGGCCTAGTCAGGATCTTTCTGTGTAGCGTTTGCATGCACTATTTGTCAGCCCTGTGAAGAATTTGAAACCTACCATGTACGCCACCTTCGCCCTCTGATGCTGGAATAGGCTCCTCCCCCCACGCATTTATGGATTTATGGATTTAAGGATGGATTTTAATTGTGATTTATTGAATTTATATGATTTTCATTAAGAAATGAAGATTAAAATGAAGGGTATTTAAAAATTTCGGGAGAATTTCCCTTAGATCAAATATATATGAAGAGGCCTAACACTGCAAGTTCTGATTATAGGCATTTTTAGCACATAAAGAGTTGATGCTGTTTTTGCCACAATTGCATTTTCTCACTGTTTCTACTTTGAAAATATATCTTGGCATACTTGTCTTTTGTCAGAACAGAAACTCTGGAACTTGCACTGAATTCATCTTGCACTGTATTCCCCTTGAGACTGAGACTATTTAAGCCTGTGCTGGAATGAGACAAAGAGAAGATGGATCTTAACTTCTGCTTTTCCAGTCCAGTTCTATGCCACCACACCCAGGGCCCCTCAGAGGCTGGCCACCCTGCCCCTCAACCCTGTCAGTCCCACCCACCCGCCGTTGACTCAGGAACTGTGCTGTCTACAGTGCATGTCCATGCATCGCTTATAGTTTACACTATATGTTGGTTTTTGTCTTCATACATTGTTAGAATTGTGTGATTAGACAAATGTGGTATCTTAACCAACATGTTGGGATGCAGCTGCAGTTGCACTCTCTTTGCAAAGGCCTCC
>KV751360.1:2387950-2418152 GCA_001698575.1 Mola mola
TCTTGAGACCTTTTTAAGAGCAACGTTTTGCAGAGAAGTAGAAAAATTGTTCCGTCAGATGAAGAGAAGGATGTTGTTGAAAAAGAACAGTAACTTTTAATGAGAGTCAGCAGTTAATTTAATTTAGGAGAATACTGTGACTATTTGTCTAAATTTTGCTTTAATTTCTGTGGATTGATACTGAACGAATGTAGATTGTTTTCCTCTGTTTACATGCCTCAGCGTGTTCATAGCTTTCAAAGCAGGACATGTGGAAAAGAAAAGCATAAAATAGGGAATAGTGAGAGCAACTGATGAGAAGCGAAGAGTGGGAATGTGAATTCCTAGGGTAGAGGAGGAGCAGAAGGAGGGAGGATAGGAGTGGGAATGGGCAGGGAGTCCACTAAGCCTCTACAGCCCCTAGCTCTCGCCTGCCAAACTCACAGCTGCTTCACTAAGTGATTTTTCGTGATTAAATTTCATGGCAAAGAAGTTACTGCCAAGGTTTCGGCTCAAGAGCACAATTCTGGATTTTATTGCCAAAAGTCTTCTTGCTGGGGTCTTTCCCACTCTTCTTCTTTTATTTCTGTGCCTCTGTCGATGGAGTGTGTGATTCTGTTGTGCTTCCACTGTATCTGGGTCTGTGTGTCAGTGGTGCTGCAAACTGTGGGAAAGAATAGTTTCTCTGTATGAAAAGAATCCTAAACACACGTGATCATTTACTCCCCCTCAACACAGTCCAGGCCAGTTCGGCCTGATTTCAATTAACTTCAAACGGGACTCCCATAAACCACATGCTGTTAACAAAGAAAAATATGAGATCCACGCCATATGGATACCGAAAAAAACACCTGAGCTTTAAGAGCTTTAAGATTTACTAATTACTCTCAGTGGAACCAGAGGATAAGAAGAGTTGATTAGACAGATGTGGAAAAGCTCAGGTACACTTTTCTCAGAAAAATAAGTTGAGCATACCCATGTTAACCCATTATCACAACATTATATCTGACGGGTTTATTTATTTATTTATTTATTTTTTGTTAAATGACTGATTCAGACCCAGTTATCTAGGTAATCCATGTGGGCTGTACATAGACATACTGTACATATTATCTGCCATCTTTGATGAGAAACCTCTCAGTGACTTCTGCTGTTTGTTGTTTATCTGTATGCTGCATTTATACAGTACATATGCTCTCTATAATTCATCTCATCTCCAACATTATTGTATGGATTTTGATTTGGGGTCAAAAATGTCTTTACTTTTTTTTTTTTTTCCTTGATTACCACAAGGGAGTTATCCATCTGTTCTCTGAGTTGCGCCAACATGCAGCAACAAAAAGAGAAATGTGCATAAAATAGATGTTTAGTGATCCCAATTGCAATAGTAATGGACAGAAATGGACAGCTGTAATCTATTTCTGGTCACTGTAATATCCAACATGTTTTTTGGCATCAGTTGTTTTCAAAATATCACTTATCCCATAGTTTCCATATTTATGAACAATTCTGTCCTCCATTAAAAGACCCTACACTGTGCCTTCATACTCTTTATATATTTGTTTAAATGCTAGCTTCTGCCCTAGTGTTAGTTACAATGAAAGTACATTCTAAAAAACTGAATTCACAGCCTGAGAGCTCCCCGCCTTCATTTTTTACATTTACTTTCCTGTCTTCCATTCTTCTTTCCCTCCACTATCCTTCATTCCCACGGGTTTAGAGGCCTGAGTAATGAAACGCAATCTATCGGCCAGGCCTGCATATTTCTGTCTCTCCTCCCTCTCTCGCAGCTTCTCTGGCCCTCGATGCTAATTTGACCTACAAATTCTGTCCAAGTGTGACAAGCAAGAGCGTTGTTGTACTCTGGCCAAACGGCTTCTTCTCTGTCTTGTCTTGCAGTGTGTGATTCTAATTTCCTGTCTGTGTCCTCGCTTTCTCCCTTGCTAGCATTTGAACCTTTTCATTTAACATGGAACCAGTTCTGTTAGTAACTGCCTAGTACTAAAGTTTTAACCCTTGGTGGCATTGCTGTTTGAATAACAGTTTTTCTTGAACAAAGTACAAAGTTAAGTGAGCATGTCATATTCTACAGGTTGTGGTTATTAAAACACCCTCTATTCATTGATGATGTATTCTTGATAATAGCTGTTCCACTGAAAATTTTTAAACATTTTTAAACTGGTTTGCTAGATAGTACCCTGAAGTCCAAGAGTCTTGATCGGCTCTGATTAAAGAGCCAGAGTAAATTTAGTGGAAAAGAGGCTTCAGTGGCCCTCTCATTTTTCTATTTGTCATCTCTTAATTTCTTCGCTCAGGTGTCTAGAAGGAAGACCAGACTATCTTTAGTGATGTTTTGCTCTGTCTACTTAGAAAAGTCCTAGGTATGGAGAGATTGGAAGATAGTTGAATTTCCTCTTGCACATTTTTTTTTTGTCTTTCCTTGCTCAATAGAAGCATTGGGCAGAGATTTCCCCTAAGTCAGAGTAGTTGTGGAAGGAAAAAATCATCTTGCAATTGGTAGACCCCTTCACTTTTGCTTATCTGGGCTTTTGCCATCACTCTTGACAACGTGTCACCCACATTTATGCACACATAAATACTTCTCCAGGGTTTCGTGTAGAGCAGGCCACATAAATCCTGACCAGAAATTGGCATGTTCCACAGCCTGTGATTACAAGCTTTAACCTATTAAAGATGCATTATACCATCACTTTTTTACTATATACAGCCTGTCCAGGGGTGGTCGATATATTGAATATATATATGAATGTTTCAAGCTGTTGGCATGAAATTCAATTTGGAGTCCTCTTGCAATACTCATTTCGGTATCTCACTATGGGACACGCCCTCCATGCTATCCCCCAGAAGTAATATTGCACTATGCCAGTCTTGACTCGCAGACAAGCGTGACGTCTGCTCCCCGTGGGAGGGACTTGCTCCCACTGTAAGAGCCTGACGCAGCATAGAATCCTCAGTCTTTTACCTCTTCTTGCCCCAAGAAGCATCATCTTGGACTGCTAGTGCACCGACTGGGCTAGTTCAACTGTTCATAGAGTGGGCTAATCACTCGGTTGCCGAATGCTACCTGGTGCTGCGCAGATGTCTGAGATAAGTAGCTGAACTGTATCTAAACAGTAGCTGCTACCACTTCTTTATGGAGTTTATTTTTCACCATGGATGCGGGCAAAATTCCAGCTAAGGCATGCGCATATGGAAATAAGATAACTGGGGCAGATCTCATTTTGTTTGCTCGTGCCTCGGGCTGCAACACGCCCAGGACGTGTTAGCATCCCCAGTGGCTTGTGAGCTCTGTGCTTGTCTCTCCATTAAAACCTGTTGTTGTTGCAGAATAGCAGGCCAAGCTAGCCTGTCGATGGGAGATCCTGAGGTGGGGGTAACCATCCCCCTGTCACAGGAATGGGAGGAGAGCCCCAGGGGAAACACCATTCCTGCGAAAGCCACCTGGGGTGACCAGCTTGATGTTGTTGCTTCGCTAACTGACCCTGACGTACACGATGCTGGCCTGATGGTGGAGCACGTTGACATCATGAGAGATGAATCGGAGTCAGGGGGTGAATCTGTGAGTCTCAGTTTCAGTGAGGATGAGCAGGATCTTGAACCTTTTATCGCTCCTCCAGCTGCAAGGCCTGCAGCTGTCAGTGGCACTGGCACCGACCCTCCAAACCTGTCTGCCACAGATGCATTTCATTTATATTAACTGGCTGGAGCTCCTAGTGGTGTCACTGGCCCTGAAACATTTTTTTGCCACTTTTGAGAGGGCATCATGTTCTGGTCAGGACAGACAATACTATGGTGGGGATATAAACATGAATGAACAGTAGGGGGGGGCTGCACACGTTGGCACACAGACTGATCGTGTGGAGCAGTTCTCGCCTGTTGTTGCTGAGAGCCACACATGTTTCAGGTGTTCTCCAACACGGACCACATTTGCTGCCCAGGGGGTACCCCCGATATAGGGATTGGAAACTTCACAGCAGAGTGGTGGCTCAGATTTGGAGCAAGTATGGTTGGGCAGAGGTGGACCTCTTCACGTTCAAGGAGAAAGCTCAATGGCCCACACTAATCCTGATAGCTCCCCGCTGGCCAGGGAGACACTGGTTGGCGGGGATATTTCAGCTGCAGTGCGACCAGCCGTGGTCCCTGCCTCCTCACAGAGATCCCCTGTCGCAGGTGCATGGGGAGATTTTCCATTCTCATCTGGATGGCGTGGCCCTGTGGGCCTGGCCCATGAAAGGATGGACCTGGTGATCGCAGGGTTTCCATGGGATATTATTACGACTATTCAGAGTGCCAGGGTCTCCTCAACTTGTTGGGTATATGATGGAAAGTGGCGTGTGTTCAAGAAATGGTGTGCAAGAGAGGTGGCTTTCCAGAGCACTGTGCCGTCATTTCAGCTGCATCACCTTGTTTGCCGGTTTATGAGGGACTTGACGCTTCCGTGGGAATCTATCGATGGTGCTGAAGGAGCTGTTGCATCCTTCTTTTGAGCTGTTGCAGCACGTTGAACTCTAGATACTCTCCCTGAAAACTGCCTTGTTTGTTGCCGCTGGCCTTGGCTAAGTGCGTAAGCGACATTCATGCATTATCGGTGAACCAGGCATGCATTCAGTTTGTAGTTTTACTTAAGGTTAATCCCGCATTTGTGCCTGAAGTCTTTAACCCAGCACTTTCCTACAACCATATTGAATTGTCAGCTTATGTCCTCCTTCTTTTTCCACACAGGAGCAGGAAAAGCTTTGCCCCATGCAGTTATTACTCACAAATGTTGACAAAACAGCTGCATTCAGGATGTCGGAACAGCTATTTGTGTCTTGGGTCTCTCACACTGGATCGGGTAGGCCATTTATTTGGCGTATGACAGAATGGTGTCTCAACCCCCTTTGAGTCTGCGTGCTCACTTCACGTGTGGTGTGGCCATGTCCTGGGCTCTGTTTCGGGGTGCCTCGGTGGAGATCTGTGTGGCTGCCTCCTGGGCGATACCATACACTTTCACCAGATTTTACTGGTTGGACGTGACAGTGCCTTCACTCTCCCATGCAGTTTTGGGTGTGGATTCAATATCGTGTATGCCTGTTTGACTGCTTATGTGCTGACGCCCAGTCTCCGAGGTGATATCGCTATATCCCATAGTGAGATGCTGAAACAAGTGTTGAAAGAGAACTTTGGATTAAGGAATTAACCCCGGTTTTCTGAAACATGAATGATGAATGACCCATGTTTTCCCCACTGTAGGATGGGTAAAGTACCTCTTATCTCTTACCAACACAACACCCTCCTTGTCTGAAGCAAGGAAAAGGTGTGCTTGCCAGAATGAGGAGACTATACTGCATCAGTCTCTTACAGTCAGAGGAAGTCCCTCTCACGGGGAGCAGACGTCATGCTTGTCTGTCAGCCAAGATTGGCGTAGTGCAACATTGCTTCTGGGGGACAGTGCAGAGGGCGTGTCCCATATTGAGATACCTCACTCATGTTTCAGAGAACCAGGATCGATTCCTTAACCTAAAATGTTGCTATTCTCGGGTCACAGGACCTAAATTAACAGGACTGGGAATGTGTAGGTTGGAGAGACGATTACAGATAACGAGTCAGTTCTGGTACTGAGCTTTATGGGTGTGTGTGTGTGTGTGTGCGTGCGTGCGTGCGTGCGTGCGCGCGCGCGGCAGGGGGTTCAAAACTGGACCTGTGCCGGACTCTGACTATTATGTCTCACTGTTATGGATTTGAATTAGTATATGGACTTACATAATGCCATTAGTTATTTTCATTTGTTAAAAAAATGTGTTTGCAATTACTTTGTTTGAAATAAAGTGTTCAAATGAATAATAAATTAAACCTTGATTGTATTTTCCCCCCTTTTGCGTTCCAAAAAACAATAAAACCTTTTATGAATAAATAGCAGACACATGTTGCAAGGACTAGTGGAATCATCATACTGGTGTCAATTTTATGCCTAAAAATGTTGCACATTTATTAATTGCTTTAGCAGAGATGTTGAAATATCGAAATGTTATTGCCCAGCCCAAAGCCTCTTTTTATCATTCTGTTTCTCTCCTTCAATATTATGCTTATTTCTCAACATTTTTCACTAACTGTACTTACTGCCTTCATCCCTTTTTTTCCCTGTTCCTCTGCCACCAACTAGTCTGTCTGGAAAAAAAGTTTTCCAAATTTCAAAAACAAATGTCGATCGTGGAGATTTTATCTGAATCCTTGTTTTCAGGAGACCTGTTTCCCCCTGAGTAACCTGGCCTCACTCCAGACCCATTTAATTGCCCCTTTTAATGAGTTAAACTTTCATAGATTCTATATTCAATACATGTTAAGTTAAATAATTCAGCCCTTTTTTTCAATTTTGATGTTTGTCTTTATTCACTTACAGTGAAGTATTCACATTTTTGAGATATTTTTTTTTTTGGGTTGAGCTGTAGGCCGTAATAGAACAAACTTGAAACATTTCAGTTTTACATGAAGAAAAAAAATCACAATATTTTAATTTTTTAAATTGATTCATCTGCTGAATTCATCTCTCTGTATATCACTACTCATTTTAAAGATAGCTGTCATGATTCTAACCTATTATGTTTGTAGATGTATTGTAAATCTGTTCCTGCATGACAGAATAATAAAAAATGAAATGAAGAAAGTATATAAAGCAGTAGCCTGTGACACTCAATAAAGTCACACCTGTTTATATAGTTTGGAGACAGATGATGGGTGAAAGTAGGTGGCTATTGCAAAGATCTTGTTTTAGATTATTGCTTGTAATTTCCGCACTTTCTGTTCTGACCTGATGAATTTGACCGAGACAAGAATGAATCTATATTCTCCTTTTCCTCTTTCATTGTTAGATTGTAATTCTTTTTTCCTGACTTAGGGAAGTAAAATTTGAGGCCCTTGTCCTGGTTGTGGATGTTGTTTCCTTTAAACAAAACACAAACACACACACACACACACACACACACACACACACACACACACACCCCGTGACGCATGTAAAGCAGTCTGCAGATGTCTATTTTCTTCCTATTAATGGAAATGTTTAGTCTGTCATCTGTGTATTGACCAGCCTGCACCTTTTGCTCTGACCCACTCACTTTATTTCCAGCCTGCCTTTTGTTTTTCCTGCTCCATTTGATGATGGAGATCTTGGAATACATTTCCATTCCCAAAATGCAATCTATCTATTACCCCAACTGCTTTGTTATTTTAAAAGTTTCAAAGTGCTGCGAACACTAAAGTAGGTTGTGGCTAAAGTTCAACAGCACAAATGACAACGTACTGATCTAACGTGGTCTGACAGTGAATAAAAACATTTTTTTTAAAGTTGTCTTTCCTGCACAGTTTTAACTCTCTCAAGAGATTGAAATAAGTTTATGCATCCTCTTGTGTTTTTGTTAAGAGGTCATTTAAAGTATTTTGCAGACTTTTGAGAAAAACAAACTGGCAAACCGATGTACAAAGAGAGAAAACAAAAGGAATAGAATACAGAGAGAAAAGATAGAGTGAAGTTCAGAGATGTAGCGCACAGTTGAAGTGAAGTTCCTGCTCTTTGTGCAAAGCCTGGAGGAACACTCAATCTTGTTTTAGCCCACATAGAGTGAATTTAAGAGGGTCAACTTTAACAAGGGCTGTACTGATTCTCTGTGTTTGAGGCAGGACAGTAAGTCTGTGTCTTTTTTGAATAGTAGAATGAGGACAAGACGGGGGTGGTGCTGCTTTTTGTCGTCATGTTTAAGTCTCCATTTAGCCAAGATGCAGGAGGTAGCACTTGGTGGTCTGGAGTCCAGGGGGACAGCACATTTTCACATCATGATTTACTGAGCATCTATTGCATAAGTCAGTCTGAATTTGTATTTGAATTTTTCCATATTTTTTTCCATATATTTCCATCTGCAACAAAATGAACAACAATTCTTTGTTTGTATATCCTGGAAGCTCTCTTAATTTTGAATTTTTAGTAGTTATAATTGGCATTTTGTGGCCAAAGTTATCTTAGGATTAATCCACATTAAAAAATAAGATGCTGCTGCACCTAATCACATGTTAATTCTCAAATGTTTTAGTGGATTTCTATGCATCGGAATGATGATTTTTTTAGATTTCTCTACTGCAGTGCCTGTTAGGGGATTTATAAGGTCACTGAGGAAAACAGTTGTAGCAGCCTTTTTACTAGTTACACGTGGCTGTTGTGTGCACATGGTTGGCTAGGCTACAGAGTAATATTTCCAAATGAAAAGTGGTATTTTTGAGTTGCAGGTGACAGTTTTTTTTTTGTTAGTCTAATCTTTATGGTTCTTCATTATAAATTATTTATTCTATTAAAGTTTAAACAGTGAGGGTGCCCATCATACACCTTTAATGTCCAGACTGCATCATTTTATGTCTTTGTTTTGTCTAAAAGTCCAAATGGACTGCTGGAAGTGCTCTTAGAGCAAAAAGCAAAATCCTCACATTTTAGAAGATGAAAAGCAAAGGATGTTTGGTATTTTTTTTTAAACATTTTTCTTCAGTAGGTTTGTGAAGGAACAGATAAAATGTAAGGTAATTCACCAAGAAGTTATGTGTATTTACGGTGTGTACGTGTAAATGAACTGAAAGTATTATTTAATCATTCAAGTACAGTATGCACAGAAATTTTCGTTAACAGATTCTTTTACCCAGCAAAAAAATGCCAAAAAAGACCCACCGATTGCTCGTCCAGTCACCGGAAGGTTCCTGGTTCCATCCCAGACCCTGCAGTTTCCATGTCGAAGTGTCCTTGAGCAAGACACTGAACCCACAAATTGTTCCTGATGCTGCACCATATAGTGCTTATAGTGCACCATATATATAGTGTATGAGTGTTTGTGAGTGGTTAATGCTGCTGATGAGGTAGTCACTGCCACCAGTGTACGAATGTGTGTATGAATGGCTGAATGCAAAACCTGTAGTGTAAAAGTGCCTTGAGTGGGCCACAATGACTAGAAAACGCTATATAAATACAGGACATCTACCATTTACATTTTCTTGGTCTTTGTTTTCAGATCAAACAAGACTTCAGAAGACGACACCTTGAATTCAGGGAAATTGTAGTGTTCTATGGTATTTACAGACCAAAAAAAACACATGATAATTGTTAATGAGTAAATCCCCCGATTTAAATACCTAAATAAAAACAGACAAGAAGTGCAGCATGCCGCATTCATTATGTCAAATTGCTGCATGTTGGAAGAGACACTTAATAAAAACTACAGAGCTAAAGAAACTGTCCCTCTCCCTTTGTATCCAGTATATTATTAAATAAAGAATTTTATTAGGGCCTCAAAAAATCATTTAATTGTTGGTTACCTTATCAGTATTAGCCATGATAGACAAGTGATTATTGGTCATCTGTATCTTTTTAAAGAAAGTGCATATTATGCATCCCTAAAAGTTAACTATACTCTATTATTCGCTGATATTTGGTAATATTTCCAGCAGTGTTCTGTGTTACATTTTATAGTCTCTATCCTAAACTTGAGTTTTGGTTTTATTTAGTTTTCTTTTTTTTTTTCTCCCTTTATCAACTAGTTAATGCATTTGCATAACATGTTGGTCTCTGTTAGCTTCATTCCACCGAATCAGTGTTGTACATTTCACTTTTCTCAGAGAAAAACTCACGGCTGTAAAATATTAACACAGAGAATCACACACCCCATGGAGCA
Organism: Mola mola; assembly: GCA_001698575.1. Taxonomy (NCBI): domain Eukaryota; kingdom Metazoa; phylum Chordata; class Actinopteri; order Tetraodontiformes; family Molidae; genus Mola; species Mola mola. The sequence goes on from KV751360.1 coordinate 2,397,634, forward strand.
ACCAGATGACCAATGAATCCTTTCAGCGTGCTTTCACAAGGTGCAGGTCTTTCACAAGAGCTTTCAACTGCATGCAACCTAAGCCTATTCCCACCGTTTTGGAAGCCTAGAATGTACACAGGCTTAGTTCCAGGTTCGTCCTTCTCTTCTCATACACTCACCTACATGGGAGGTGTGTTGAAATGATTCCCATGTTTGATCCTTGGAGCTCGTTGAAGAGCTTCGAAAGCCTTCCTCCTCTCTCCTCTGTGTACTTACCCCCCAGTATCCGTGGTTAAGGCCCAAGCCCAGAGGCCATTAGAGGGGATCCTCACTGTTCTCCACTCTGTTATGGTTTTGGGAGGAATGTGCTGTGTCTTAGGTTTGGTCTATATCAAGTTACTGCCCCCAAGGCAGTTGTTGCCTTTGGACTGAGCTTTTGGATTACTGATCAGGCCACATGTCCTCAGGAACTGGTTCTGATAAAGTTTTTTCTTTTAGCTGATCAATAGAAAATAGAAAAGACTTCAGATCATGTGTCTGATAACTCTACTCAGTAACAAATGTGAAGTCAAAACATATTGCTGACAATAGTGCTGATTCCCTATCACATTTAAAATGTGTTGTGTATGGAAGATTATTGTATAAAAATCCAGGACATGTTTTCAGTATTTACATATCTGAATCTTGTTTTACCATTAAAGCGTAGGCATGTTATCAGCTCAAAATGACAAAAATAGTAAAGTGCATGATAATATTGTCACTCCAGCTACATTGGCCAATAAAGCTTTAAAAGGAACTATCTGAATTCACCTTTGATGAAAATATCTGCCAATTCGACAGATGGCTCTTTAATTATCTGCGTGCAATGTGAACTGCTGACTAATTATTTTTCATATTTTCATATTTACTTTATATGTCAATAAAAAGTATTGCCCATATCCGCATCAACTTGTAAGCTATCACGATAAGAGCAGGCATAATATTTTATTTATATTAAAGGGGATACCTCTTGTTTTAAAAAATTAAATACAAAAATAGAATTTTTAGTAGTGGTAATTGCGAATTTTATCACAAAAATTAAATGTGCAATGCCTTGACGTTTAAATTGAAAAATATTTCTTCCTGAAAACACAATCATTTATTGAATCATGAAAACAGCATTGTGTCCGTCTTCTCCAATGTTTCACAATAAAATAGTCAGTTGTGATTTTTCCTTTGCCTAATAATCTCTAGACTCTGGCTCTCAGATGGAGACAGAGAAGGAAAACAAGAGGCATCAGTTGATTGTTTTGAGTAAGACTCCCCTGGATCCCCTGTCTCACCACCACTGCACTTTTAGTCAAGGTTTATTTTCCCAAATCAGTCACTTTTCGGTCTTTCTATCCTCATGTTTGTTTCTCTCACATGCACATTCTTCAAAGTTGTTTACCTTGAATATTAGCTGATCTCCCTGCCTCTTACCAAAACACCTTGGCAGGAAGCAACATTACCGCCGCACCACTGGCCCAGTGCCACAGCATTGTGATAGTGAAACCTTGGTGTTTATCTACACCTATAAAAACACAATGCGATTAAGATCATGGACATTGGTTTAACATTGTAAATAGCCTACCTACCTTCAAATGTGTTTATTTCCATCATAAACATGTACATTTGGGCAGATTTTTATTTTGAATCAGCACCCTCGCTGTCTGACACCACCGAGTTGTATATAGATGTATCTCCTTGAGCCTTTCTTTATGCATTTGTGATTTTAGGGTTTGTTAATGTTTTTCAGGTGTTCCAGGACCTGGGTGTGTCGGTGCTATCAGGAGCCTCTGAGGGCTACAATGTATGTCTATTTGCTTATGGCCAAACAGGATCTGGGAAAACATACACCATGATGGGAACGCCGGTGAGGAGGATGCTGGAATCACTACTTTGTGTTGTATATATTTCTTAGACCTCAGCTGATCTCATAAGCCACATTGGAGGCAACTGCTACAAACCCAAACTGTGCTGCATTGTAAATTAAGAAAATGTGAACATTCTGTAATGAAAAGCATTTATTTACCGATTAACCCAGTTCTATGTGGCAACTGTCAAAATAATGTTCCTGTACACTTTTTTTTCCATCAGGACTCCTTTGGCTTGACCCCTCGGATCTGTCAGGTACATCAGTCACTTTTAAAATTTGCACATGTAGTGAGCACATTGACAATTCAGCCACTTGAGTATTTTGCTTGAGTAGTAAATTGAAGCTCTCTTTTTTTATCTTACAGGGTCTCTTTAGATCTGCAGACACTTTTTCTAATGGGCAAAACCCGAGCAGATTAGAGATCAGGTACTGTGTGTCTGACTGTGTGATTAGACATGTACATACCAATTATACTACAAAGCTACAGGCAATACAATGCAAAAACATAACTGGATTTTTTTTGTCTGCATTGGGTGCAACCTCAAAGCAAATAATTAAGGGTGTTTTTGATTAGACCAAGCGGCCATTATGCTCTCAAGGCTCTCCCTGCCATTTGTCAAAATCAGAATTGTAATGTTTTTATTAGTGTGGACTGTTTCTGAGTCGTTTGTGCAGCAGTCAAAAGCAGAGACTGTGTAACCATGACAACGATCCAGTTCACATACAGCTATTGCCTCATATCACCTCTTTTTTTCTTTCCTTACTGTCAGCTTTCCAATAACAGCAAAAATCCATTTAAAAACTTAAAGAAAGGTTGTTTATGTTTGACATAAAACAAGTCAAATGAGGAATAAGACTGAACGTTGGCCTGTGGTTGGTGGTGAGATGGATAACATTAGAGATTAGATGATCCATTCCTAATATTAGAATCAAATGAGTGTCTTTATATCAATATGCCTTACACTTATGTCCCTGCAGCTTCTTGGAAATCTACAATGAGCGGGTGCGAGACCTGCTGAGGCGAAGAGAGCAGAAGAGAGCTTCCCTGAGAGTTAGAGAACACCCTGAGAAAGGACCTTATGTGGAAGGTGAGTGACACCTGCATTTATTCATAATTTGTAAAGTGGTAGATCATAAAGACACTGCTTGTGTCTTTATGATATGAGACTCTGCTTGTCCAGGGATAAACATAAGTTCAAGTGCAATACTTGCCATTTCAGTGAGAATCAATGGCATAAGATACCAGTTGTCAACTCTTGAATCCTTCTGCAACAAACGTCAGAGATTTTATTTATTTTGTTTTACTTGTTGGCAATATAAAACAGATAACAAATACAATGAGACTATAATATAGAAATATACTGAAACACATACATAGACTGTATAGGTAAATTAGAGAGAGACGGCCTATCCTAAAAACACAAATTAAATGAATTTAGTGTTCATGACCCCACAGTTCAGGTGTAATTACACAAACCATTGAGCTCAAAATTCAACAGATCATTCCCACTTTTCTTCCTGTTTTACTGATTAAATGCTTTATTAGAGGTCTAAAGCCTGTAAATTCTCATTACCCTGAAAGGAAAATTTCACCAAGAGCCAACTAACATACCTTAACTGTGCACAGTAAAACCGTTTTTTTTTATAAATAAGCTTTCAGCAACCATGAATCTTAGACATACAGTAAAAACTGTGTACAGAAAACCTTTTTTTTTTATAAATAAGCTTTCAGCAACCATGAATCTTAGACATACAGTAAAACTTTGCATATTTAAATTGTGTGTGTTAGCTCAAAGCCTGTGAAAGGACCTAAGACCAGTATAAAATATATACAAACACTCAGTGGGTCAAACTGTCAGAAACACTTTGTATGTAGAAAGTGAAGAACACTTAAATACACACTCTAACAGATCATTTAGTTAAATTACAGACTTGGATATGTAACATTGTGTGGAGTATTTTTAGTAATGCGTGTGCCTTGTAAGTTTAGTTTCAACGACTAGCTGTGGGATGTGGTTGGTGGTGAAATTTTGTTGTGTTACTTATGAGGTCCAAGAATGTTCATCCTGACACTGATCCAGACCCTGTTTTACCCTGTCTTGCTGTCCCTCTCCTCAACCTCACCTGGCCTATTTGTGCCCCTCTGCCTCATTCACACACTTCTCTGTGTTCAAAGCCCCACATCCACTCATTGTCTATATCAGGAGAAATCCCATTTCACCAGAGGAAGTGACATCATTTCCTTGTGGTTTCAAGGAAAATGCTTCATCCCCATCAGCCCACATACACACACATCAAGTTTAGGACTCAGTACTTCTCCATCAGCATATGCTATCACGTTTACCCTTATGAAACATTTGTACTGAATTTTATATTTAAAACAAAGAATGAGTGTACACATTATATCCCCATTGGGGTTTATGGTTCTATGCTGTATAACCACTTAAGATATGTGATGTAAATCTTTAAGTAGATTATTGGTAGTTTTGGTTGTTAAATGCTGCAGGGATATATTATGGATCAAACGCTAACTTTTGATGAGACTTATATCCTGTTTGTGTCTTTCCCACATCCCAAACCCTCTGCTTGTTTTCCTGCTCTGTCAGAATGTTTGTTTAAATGTCATCAGTTTAATTTCATTCACTCTGTAATTTTATGACAATCATACACACCCAGAACTTTAAATTGTAAGTGTTAAAATCCTCATCACAGTTTTTACTCATGTACATGTGTCTATTAGAGGTTTCTATGAATTTATGTATAGGATTTAAATTTTTAATAGTCAACAAATATGCATCCTGGTACCCAACAATGTACCTGAAGTATGCTAAATCTTAAAAAGTGTTTCTCAGGAATGGCTTGTTTTTAAAAAAATCATGTACCTGCTCTGTTTGTTTTTCTCATCAGACCTTTCCCAGCATGTTGTCTCTGACTGCAAACAGGCGTTGGACCTTTTGGAGGAAGGTATCGCCAACCGAATCACAGCTGCAACCCACAACCATGATGCCAGCAGCAGATCTCACGCTATATTCAGCATCCAGTACACACAGGTCATCTATCACAACCCCCCCAAACACGTAACATGCAGTCCAATACAGTTACACTGCTCTGTTAATGATACGCTCTCTAGTATCTGCAGATTCTGTATACTTTTTGTTTTTTAACCTTAGGCAATCCTTGAAAATAACCTTCCATCAGAAATTGTCAGCAAGATAAACTTGGTGGACTTGGCTGGAAGGTAAGACTGTTAAGGTTCTTCTGTTTTTTGTTTTTTGTTCTCAGCATCTTCTGAGTCAAAGTCATTGACAAACCTGCCCCCTACTGGATGTTTGTTATAGCCCTGAGATGTTCTGCATTTTCAATTCTGCATTTTTCATTGTGTTCAGTCATTGTGGATGATACAGACCTCCTGTTGTGTTTATGCTGTGTCCGACAGCGAGCGAGCAGACACCCACTACTGCAGGGATAGACTGACAGAAGGGTCCAACATCAACAAGTCACTGGTCACTTTGGGCATCGTCATATCAGCACTTGGTAAATAAAGATGATTCAGTTTGAAGTTTGAAGTGTCTGAAATGTGAATTAAGAAATTCAAGGACGTAATTGTCCATTAATGCAAGCACGAATGCTAATTTGATTAATTTAAAAAAAATGCATCTAGCATGAACCTTTTTCCATCATTAGTTTTATCCCTTTCTTTCTATAACATTGTTTTCATTAATTCCTCAACTTAAGTAGATCCTCTTCCTGTTTCCTCTACAGCCCAAAACTCCCAGATGTCCAGCAGTTGTCAGAGTATTAACAGTATGGCCTCTGAGGGGGATGGCAGCACGTTGGGGAGCCACAGCAGTTCCCTGTCTGGAGGAGGAGGTGGTGGGAGGAGGCACTGCTTTATCCCTTACAGAGACTCTGTTCTAACCTGGCTGCTGAAGGACAGCCTGGGTGGCAACTCCAAAACCATCATGATTGCAAGTAAGACCGATGTTAGTGTGAATACACCATAGTGTGAATTGCATATGCTCATACAGCTTTAATTTAAGTTGGTTTCTAAATTACATTGCAATCATTACTTGATAGATGTTGTTTATCATAAAGAAACATCCAAATAAATATGATTGCATAGGGTTCTGAACTCAACAAAAAAATTTAAATGTACATTACGCAAAAAAATTGCTTTTCAGAATTGAGAAGGAGAAGACTGTCCACTAAATCAGTCTGTTCACAGTTTAAGCAGACCTTGAGGCTCTGAAACTCCTGCTCTAAACCATTGTCAAATCGATATGATATGTATTGAATTAAATGCAGAAAACGTCAGCGGACTGCTGCAAGGCAAACAGGCTTCAATGGAACAGAAACAGAGATCCTTGACAAATAGGTTGAAAAGACACTTAACATCATTACAGTATGCACACTGGGTGCACCGGGTCCCCTGGTGGGCTACAGCCCACACTTTAATCAGCCTAACCTTTGTCAAAGTGTCCAAGTAACCACAACAACATTTCTTTCGGAAAATCTGAACAGCTTTTTACGGTAGAAAGAAATAACAATCTGAAAGCATCCAAGAACTGCTGCAAGACAAGTGATATCAGTCAGGCTAAAAAGACACTCCATTGAGTGTCAGCCCACAAGCCATGGTCCAGTTTGCTGCTGTTACGGTAATATCTAACTAATAGCTAACTTGTTCGAGACTTTCACTAACCAGGTTAGTATTGGGCTCCCTTTCCATAGTTTCTACATATTTATCATTCAAAGAGAGTAGTTTGCTTTCGTTCATTTCCTTTGGTGTTACGCTACAAAATTGTGATTGATCTTATATTTGCTAACTTGCAGTACTATGCAGTACAGGCATAAACCTGCTCATTATGCTACTTCAAAGAGGCCTTAGTAGCTTTGATTAAAAAATAAATGTATGTACACGGACTTTTTAATTTTCATTTACAATACACACTTTAAACCCATTCAAGTCTTAGAGGTAATATTTTTTTCTGTACTAACTGGCCTATAGCTGAAAGTTTAATTTAAAGAGCAAAGGTAGTGCTTTAGAAAATGGTTTGCAATGGCAAATCACTTGTACACAGAATCTTTGTATTGTTGTATGTTTGTATGTGTTTATTTTTTTTGTATATGTTTGTGTTGCAGCGGTTTCACCCTCCGTTAGCAGTTACAATGAGACCCTGAGCACGCTGCGTTATGCTGCCCATGCCAGAAATATTGTTAACAAGCCTCGGGTTAATGAGGTTAGTGGCTGTTCAGCGCCAGACGACGAGATCGGATCAAAATGTTTTTGGTAAATTTATGCGTGCTTAGAAATGTTCTTTTTTTGTTTTTGTACAGGATGCTAATGTTCGGCTGATCAGGGAACTAAGAGAGGAGATTGACAGGCTGAAGAGCATGCTGCTTGGCTTTGAAATGGTATGGTGACTCTCCCAGAGATATACCCCACTGGGTTTACCTAGTCTTACCCTCTTTTTGCTGTAAGTCTTTGTATAAAAGCATTGCCCACGTTATAGGTTTTGTAAAGAAGGCTTAATTCAGTGCTTGTCATCCTGACATTTTAATGGTCATGTGGCTGGTAAAGATTACATAGCACTGTAAGGAATGTGACTTTTTCCCTGTGCACAATATATTGCCCAATCATTTTTTTTACTCTCTTGACTGACAGCAGCGTAATCCCAGTCCATCTCTGAGTGATGAGAGGGATGGAAATCTGTCCGACATCGTTCTACAGAATGAACTAAAGGTAATCTGCTTGAGATGATGCAGATGTTCACACTTGTTTGGGAGATTCTTAAAGTCTTGGACACATTAAGCTAGCCTGCTTTAACATTCACAGAATTTTTTTCATCAGTTTGACACAAATTTCATCAGATCATTAATCTCATTGATTTACTGATTATTCACACTGACAAGACTTGAATTTTACACTCTACTCACATCACTAGGTTTCAGAGAAGAAGGCAGATTTATTTTTTAATTTAAAGTTTAATTTTAGAAAATTGCCCACCTTTTGTTGACTTCTGCAGACATTTCATGAAGATTTTATCAAGATGTAAAGCAGTTAAAAGGTCTGTTTATTACCCTGAGTAACTAGGACATCCCTGCCAATGTATTGAGCTCAACAGGGTTTCTTTCACTTTTCTTGTATCGGGATTACAGTACATATTTATGACAGATGGTCACGGTTTTTATTTTGACTGTGATACTCTTAAAAAATATTGGGAAAATATAAAGGTAATTGTTAATATTAATAGTAGTAGTTGTTTTCACAAGAGTCTTCATTATCTACCTCACCACAGATACACTCGTTTTCATAAATTTGCATACCCTGGCAGAATTTGTGATTTTTCTGCTATTTTTCAGAGAATATGAATGATGATACAAAAACTTTTCTTTCGCACATGGTTAGTGGTTTGGAGAAGCCATTTATTATCAAACAATTATCTTTGCTCTTTTTTAATCATAATGATAACAGAAAGCACCCAAATGACCATGGATATAAAGTTTATATACCCTGGAGTTTTTGGCCTGATAACTTAAAACACAAGTTGACACACACGGGTTCAAATGGCTACTAAAGGTGCTAAAGGTAACCATCAACCACAGATCAGAGGACCTGTGATCTGTTTGCTTGTAAATAGTGTGTGTGCATAAAAAGTCAGTCAGTTTCTGGGTTCCTGACAGACCCCTGCATGTTTCATCCAGTTTTGTACTGATGGTGCTGGATTCCAAGCCGTGGGAAAAGCAAAAGAATTCTGAAAGGTGCTGCTGGAGAAGGTATTTGAACTTTATAAAACAGGAAAAGAATATAAAAAGATATCCAAGGAAATGAGAATGCCAATCAGCAGTGTTCAAACTCTAATTAAGTGGAAAATGAGGGAATCTGTTGAAACCAAGCTATGGTCAGGTAGACCAACAAAAATTTCAGCCACAACTGCCAGGAAAATTGTTCGGGATGCAAAGAAAAACCCACAAATTACTTCAGCGGACATACAGGACTCTCAGGAAAAAAAAGTGGTGTGGCTGTTTCCTAGATGCAAAATAAGGATGCACTTGAAGAAAAATGGGCTGCATGGTCGAGTTGCCAGAAGAAAGCCATTACTACGCCAATGCCACAAAACAACTTACAGTAAGCCAAACAGCACAGACACAAGCCTCAAAGCTTCTGTAACAAAGTTATTTGGAGTGATGAGACCACAATTGAACTTTATGGCCGCAACCATTAACGCTACATTTGCAGAGAAGTCAACAAGGCCTATAATGAAAAGTACACCATTCCTACTGTGAAACACAGAGGAAGCTTGCTGATGTTTTGGGGATGTTTGCGCTACAAAGGCACAGGGAACTTGGTCAAGATTGATGGCAAGATGAATGCAGCATGTTATCAGAATATACTGGAGGAAAATTTGCACTCATCAGCCCGGAAGCTGCACATGGGAAGTCTCGGACTTTCCAACATGACAACGATCCAAAACACAAGGCCATGTCGATGTGTCATTGGCTACAGCAGAAAAAAAGTGAAGGTTCTGGAGTGGCCATCTCAGTCTCCTGACCTCAATATCATTGAGCCACTTTGGGGAGATCTCAAACGTGCAGATCATGCAAGACAGTCCAACAATTTACAGGAACTGGAGGCTTTTTGCCAAGAAGAATGGGCGGCTTTACCATCTGAGAAAATAAAGTGCCTCATCCAGAACTACCACAAAAGACTTAAAGCTTTCATTGATGTTAAAGGGGGCAATACACGGTATTAAGAATTACGTTATGTAAACTTTTGAGCCATGGTAGTTCCTGTTGTCATTATGATTTAAAAAGAGCAAACACAGTTTATTGATAATAAATGGCTTCACCCAACCACTAACCATGAGTGAAAAAGAAACGTTTTTGTATTATCATTTATATTCTCTGAAAAATTGCAGAAAAATCACAAATTCTGTCAGGGTATATAAAGTTATGAGCACAACTGTATTTACCTCTCCTCTTTAATTTTCTTCATCGTCTTCATTCATATGGCATCGTCAGGTGGAGCAGCTGACGAAGGACTGGTCGGAGAGCTGGAGAGACAAGAAGGAGCTGCTGGAGCGGTACAGTGTGGACATTAACAGAGACCAGGCTGGATTCCTCATCAACTCCCTCCAACCACACCTGGTGACCTTGGATAGAGACGTGCTCAGCACAGGAGTCGTCTTCTATCACCTCAGGGTATGATAATAAGAAGGCAACTCGATGTGTCCAGTAAACAGTTGCCGTGTGTTTTGGTATTATTCAATTGTCCCTGTATTGATAAGGTACTTTCCAATTGAAATTCATGCTGTTTTGGCCTTAATATTAGTATATATGGTAGTTAGCTATTAGAATGACCATTTTACCTGAAGGAGATGAACAATATTAATAGCACATTAGTTGTATTAGATGATTTTAGGGGGGTACTTCCACTTTCTATTTGTTTACTCATTTGCACACATGCTGTGGACTCTAATGATACGCATTTGCATAAACAGCATGACACATACTTCCACAAACCGTTATTCTCTGCAATTGCTCTACTTTTTCGCAGTTCTCAAGTTACTGATTTGTCATTTGTCTTCACTGAAGCCCTCCTTTTTTATCTACTAGATTCTTCCCTCCTCTTCCTCTCACTTTTTTTTCTCTGTTCTTCTACAAAACTCTTGAGAACAGGTGCGTTCCAACTGTCTTTTCACTACAACCTCAAACTGTCCTGACGATATCCTATCGTGCTGTGTGTGCATGTCTTCCACATTGCATAAAGCTCGATAGGATAAGAGGCTCTTAGTTCTGAGTTTGGGCTCAGGGGAACTCAAGCTGTCCTGATTCTGACAATGACAAGTATACCCTTAAGCCTGACATTTACACTGTTTCCTATATGTGAAGAGCCGATGCCACCTGGGGCCGCATGTGGTCCTGACACCATATAAGAAAGCTTTTAATCCCATTAGATAAGACTTCAGCCTAAACAAATGATATTTTACTGTCAGGCACGTGAAAGGCCAGCACTTTTTAGATCATTGTGTAAAATTCAGTTTATCTGCTTTTGCAGATACTGTTCTAAGCACTGCAAGCTAATGTCCAGTATGCACAATAGAGGTTTTTAAGTTTTTGTTTATGTAAATATTAAATATATGGCTGTCATGTTTACATATTTTTTTCTTACAGGAAGGAGTTACCCATATTGGACCTCAGGAACAGTTTGAAGAAACACAAATAGGTATTATTTATTCATTAGTTTTCATGACCCCTCATTCTGCAGCAAATATTACTTTTTTTACAAATATTATTACTAAGTTTTCTCATATAAAAGCAAAAATGCTAAAAGAATTACTACAGTTGGCATGCAGTGGACTTGCAACTTTAGATATAAGAAGTTTAATAAAATGGGCTGGTCACTTCTTCTTAAATGCTGCATTTAGGAGCTTTTTAAATCCAAATGTGTTTATGCAATCTGTTTCCAGTTCTACAGGGCAATGCCAGCTGTGAAATTGCAAACCACAGAGGTGTGGTAACGCTCAGGCCGCTGCCAGGCTGCATCTGCCTGCTTAACGACCGAGAGGTGACTGAGCCCTGCAGACTGGCTCAAGGTCAGTTCCTGTCCTCAACAAAGCTGTTAACCTGTATTTCTTTTCTTTGTGTTTCCCCTTTGACCTTGGGAGTGTTGGTGCACATGCAGTTTTTTTTGTTTTTTTTATATATTGTAAAGGTGCCGAGGGGAGCTGGTCTTTGTTACAGAATAAAGTCATCATCTATATGAACGTCATGGTTATTGAGTTTACCATTGGTAGCAGACGATGGCTGTGAGTTATAAAGTTCCGCCGAAGTTTGACGAGGCTCGGCAATACGAATATTGGAAAAATGAAGTAAATATCTGGAAGCGAGTTGCTGAACTGGATAATAAGAAACAAGCCTTCGCTGTCACTTTGGGGCTCGAAGGAAGAGCCCGGAAAACAGCAATGCAAATACCTGCAGAAGACTTGGACTATGATAACAGTATGGAGACGCTGTTAACAAAACTGAGTGGAGTGTTCCTGAAAGAAGAAAAAGACCAGGCTTACAAGGCATATTCCCATTTTGATAGCATCATAAAAGACTGTTCTGTGTCCATGTTAGACTACATTATTGACTTTGAGCAACAATACAACTGGATGAAGAAGCACAACATGACACCACCTGATGCTGTGTTAGCTTTTAAGCTGTTGAACACGGTTTGTCTGGATGAACAGGCAACTGGCACTGATGATGTGCACAGATTTAACGGATTTAACACCAGGTACATCAAATGGAATACAAGTGAACTAGCAGGATTTGGCGTTCTTCTTCACGAGGAAAGATCTCAAGGACGAGGAAAACGGAACACAACTTTCTACAGTGGACAATCGAAGCAGCCGTTACCGGGTACCAATCCATTGGATGCATTCGGTAAGAGGTCAAGATGCGCTGTCTGTAAGAGCACAATTCATTGGGCTAAAGACTGTTTTCATAAGAAGCGTGACCAAGTAAGATTGGCTAAAGTTGTAAATGTTGGGGAGTGTAACATCACATTGTTTAAAAAAAGCCTCCATGACTGACTCGGATATTTTCCTGGCTGAGTCCCTGGGGTCAGCTATTATTGACACTGCTGGTACTCGTACAGTATGTGGGGAGAAATGGCTTGAAAACTTTGTGAAAGACCTCAGTCCAGACCAAGTGAACCATCGGTTGCAAGCAGAAAACCGCAGTAGCAGGCCATTTCGGTTTGGAGATGGAAACTTAGTTTACTGCAACAGAAAAGCAAAACTGCCTGCTAAAATAGGACGGACAAAATGTCAACTGAAAAGGTCAGAGTCGATTTTCCACTGCTACTGAGCAAAACATCCCTGAAAAAGGCAGCAACCGTTTTGGACATGGAAAATTGTCGAGCTGTGTTGTTAAAACAACCTGTGCCTCTTGAATTCTACTGTGTAGACAACAGATTCTATCTCAAAGATACTGAAAAGAGAAACATAAAGTTCTACTGAAGCTCCATAAATAGTTTGGCCGTGCAACTGCCGTACGACTACAGAGGCTCATTCACAGCGCAGGAAATAAAGACAAAGAATGTATTGCTGTTTTAAAACAAGTAATACAGGACTGTGACATATGCAAGAGATACAGCAGCACCAAGCCAAAGCCTTCTTGCAGGTTTGCCCTTGGCCTCGGAGTATAATAAAACTGGCAGTGATTCTGCATGAGTCCGAACCAGGAGTGTGGTACCTTCATATCATCGACCATTTGACACATTTCAGCGCTGGAGACATTGACAAAACAAAGAAATCTTTAATATTGAGATAAAAACAGCAACAGGATACAGTCCTTGGAGCAAGGGCCTGCTGGAGAGACACAATCAGACACACCAAAATCATCCAGAAGGTGAAATGGGAAAATGGATGTGATTGGCACACTGCTCTTGTCTGGGCCCTTATAGCTAAGAACAGTATGGTCAATGTTCATGGTTACGGCCCATATCGACTGATATTTGGACAGAATCCCAACCTTCCCTCTATATTAGTTAATAAGCCACCTGCTCTAGAGGGTACCACTGTGAGTGCTAGGGTGGGAGAACACATATCAGCTTTACACGCTCCTAGGAAAGAATTCACAGAAGCTGAATGTTCAGAGAGGATTAGTCGGGCACTTCGCAAACAGCTCAGACCTACAGATGACAAATATGAGGCAGAAGACAGAGTATATTACTAATGAGCAAACTGCACTGACTGGAAAGGTCCAGGCATTGTTATTGGTCAAGATGGAGCTGTTGTATTTGTAAGACATGATGGGATTCTTGTTAGAGTGCATCATTCCAGGCTCAAGGATAACACATAGCAGCAGAATAAGTCACCTGTACGAGATGATGCTACCAAAAAAACAGAAAGTGAAGAAGGCATGACAAACACTGCGGCAGGCAGATAGCTTAGACAGTGACCAAGATACAGACAATGAACAGAAGAACATCAGTGACAGGGAGGTGAATACAGGAGAAGCGTTGCATCCACCCTTGACACAAACTTATGAGACACAAACTGACAAAGAGCACAGTGTCTGTGGTAACCCTTTCCCTTTTGCATGTGTAAAGTTAAAAACAGGGCAAGTGGTGACATTTGTGAGCAGAAATGATGGTGTTCAACATAAAGCCAGAGTACATTTAACACAAACTGAATGTCTGAATATTTTGGAATCTAAGTGAACAGCAAAATCATTGTTGTATCAGGTTCTTAATATCTGATTTGACTCTCGAGCCATGTGACTTTCGTATTGATTTATTTTGATAACTATATTGATAGCTCATGCTGTTTTCATGTATTTTGGGGGTTAGTTTTGATGTGCTTTGATTGATGAATAATTATGATTTAAGTTCTAGCTTAGTGACTCTTGAAATTGTATTGAATTGTATTAATAAGACTATAACAATGTCTAGTCCCACAGTTAATTTCAGAATTATGCACATGTCAAATACTGCATGCATTAGGAGACTGACTAATGAAATGCCAAGAATATGAGGACAACTGTGTTGTAGGAATACAGGAGAATATAAATTGATTGTAAAAAAATGTTTTCTAAATATCTGTGTATAGCCTTTCTAATGCTAATGATGTCAGCATACTTTAAAAATTAAATCATAACATAAAATCCGACCTGAGCAGTACTTGACACTGTGCATTCTGCCCTACGGGTAATGTTATTGCTGCGCTAAGCTGGTTATCATATATAGATTAATGTGCAACACCTTTAAAAATGCACCGATAAGGTTTGATAACATATGTGGGTTAATGTACAACTATATATGCATGCCCACTTACGGGAGCACAGAATCTTCCCAAGGATAAACACACACTAACCAATGTCTTGCCACACACACACTGCAGCACATGCATTTGCTTTCATCAGCTTACATCAAAATAATGCTGCTGGATGTGAAGAACTTGTGACAAAAGATCTGTCATTGTGCCTCCAGGGATGGTGATCACTTTGGGAGGAGTGCATAAGTTCCGTTTCAACCACCCAGCAGAGGCAGCAGTCCTGCGGGAACGCAGGCGGGTAGGTAATGATCAGCTGAAAATGAAAATGTTGCTGTTGATTAAGATGGCACTCATGGTATTACTGATGATGATGAAGTCGTTTCTGCTTGTTTTCCACAATATATATGGTCCGAGAATTATGATAATGTGTAGTAGTAAAACTGATCTTTTTTATTCTATTCTCAGGCCAGTGAAGGTGGCATGAGTTGTACGTACCTTGACCTCTGTCCCTTGACCCCTGACAACAGGTAAATAATGCCTCTGGAAACAAATACACCCAACAACATGTTATTCATCTCTTGTTGTTTATGCATTTAGTGTATAGATGGGTTATCCTACCAGCTCACAGCATACATATTTGATAAGAGGTGCATGTGTTGTATTAGTGTTCATGCTGTAGAAATAGGACAGAGCTTTATGCATGTTTCAATTCAGCTGGTGGAGGTGGCATGTTTTTTGCATTAGCCCCCACCCTCGTGAACACTTGTTTACAGGAACGGCAGAGTCATTGCTTGGTTACTTCAGAGACACAGAAAAACTTCCTAATAGGAGCTTTTAATTCAAACCTGCCAACATGAAACCTCAACATTATAGACATGAAATTGTACTTAAACTGAGGTAAAATATTTCTTTTACTTCTTGCCTTTTTTCCCCCCCTGCCTGCGTTTTATCTCAAATCTGTGCGTTTGTTTTATAGTATTGAAGAAGAAGAACTCCAAGGGCAGCTGGGTGCCTGTCTGTCCCCTGCCGAGGAGCCTACTGTTAGGCAGCACGTGGAGGTGCAGCAGCGTTTCGTGGAGAGTTTACGACAAGAGATTCAGGCTGAACAGAGACGAGCTGAAAGCGAACTGGAAAGGGAGCAGGCCCACCTCCGACAGCAGCACAATGAGAGTAAGTGGTCTTTCCCACTCTCTCGCATTAAGAAGAAGTTTCAAAAGTTTTTAAATTTCTGAATCTTAGCCAAACTTGTAGATAACTTGGCAAATTTCTATATTAAGAAATGTTTTTTTCTGTTAATTTTTACACAACAGTCCAGCAGTGGATTTTGCAGGAGAAATGGCGCCTAACCACCATAGACCAAAGAATCACCCAAGAGTCTGGAGTTCAAACAGACCTTATCCCTGCACTCCTCCTGGACTGTCTGACAAGTAAGGGATCCGATAATCAGTCAGACCAGACAGTGGACTGTCTGTCTTTGGTGGTCAGGGCCAGGAAAAAGGTGGTTCAGGAGGAGCTCCTAAAGCATCATGCCCTTTGCCGTGCAGAGAACCGTGTCCGTCGGAAAAGATTGCATTGTCAGCTTGAGAGAATTGCTCGTAAACGGCATCTGTTGGAAGCAAAGAGGGAATTGCAGCGTCTGGAGAGGGCTTTGCCTCCAGGAGCAGACAGTCCTGAGTGCCCTGAGTTGGAGTCCCATTCCAAGTTCAGAGGAAGATCATTTGTTTCACGGAGACACTCGTTCTCAGCAGATCTTCTGTCCCGGCTCTACCCACAGAATACCC
This sequence comes from Mola mola, assembly GCA_001698575.1. Lineage (NCBI taxonomy): Eukaryota > Metazoa > Chordata > Actinopteri > Tetraodontiformes > Molidae > Mola > Mola mola. The sequence continues at coordinate 2,414,058 of KV751360.1, forward strand.
CAATCTTCAGGTAAGCATTTAGAGTCATATATCCTGTAGAGTTACTTGCAAGGGGGCAGAAAGAAAATCCAGAATAACTAACAGATGTTAATACAATCTAAAGTCCATCAGTTTTGTGGTTGCAAGTGTGTCATATAAACATTTCACCCAAATTTAGATCTCAAATTTGTCCTCTCCTTGACAGACACTTCCTCAAAAGGAACAGATCCACAGAACTGACGTCAAAAACCAGGAAGTGGGTTTCAGATGAGTGCCTTCCTCGGGAAAGAACCCAAAGTTGTTCTGGTAAAGTCTTCTCAGGAAATAGTGAAGCCTTCCGAAGTAAAGTAAGGTCTTCTGAAAACGTCCAACAAACAGGCAAAGAGGAGCGCCAAGCTCCGTCTTGCAGAGAACGGCCTGAAAGAAAACCCCTGCTCCCAAACCGAGACCTGTCTTTCAGGAAACGATCTGATCAAAATTCAGCAGTCACCCTTAAGTCACCTATAGGAATTTTAGCCAGCAAAGAAAATATACAAGAACCTACAACACACAAAGAAGGTTCTCAGACTGTCCCTTGCATGAATGAGATAACTCAACCCTGTGCAGGAAACAACGGACTAGAAACAATCAGAAAGACTCTGTCTTGTTCTGTGGGTCCGAGGTTAAAAACAGCTCTGTCCAAGGTGTTCAGGAAACCACCATCAGGTGCAAATGGAGGACGAGGCCCAAAACCTTTTGGGAGGATAGCCAGTAAATTTCAATGGAAACAAAGACAAGACAGGAGCCTTAAAGATACCAAGATGCGCCGAAGCAAATGTGCAGTTAAAACTGCTGTCTCATGTGAGGAGCTTGACCAGAGGACTCCCTTTGAGGTTGTTAAACAGAGGCAGTGGCATAGTACTGAGGCTCTGATGAACAAGACTAGCAGATGGGTTGAAAGACAACAGGGACTGTTCGGATGGGAGAAAGAGCAAGAAAACAAGGATGAAGCAACGTCAGACTGTGAGAGCCTTTTCTCTGTTGATTCCCTGTCTTCTGCTTATGCAACAGCCCTAGCAGAGCAGCTGAGACAAGAGGAGGCAGCTCAAAGTGAAGCAGAGAGCGAAGATAGTCACATGTCTAAAGATTCATTGACTATGTATAGCAGTGGGAAGTACTCAGCAGTGAGAAGACTTAGGCAAACATTGGTGCCAGCTTACTCACCAATGACAGAAGGGTCTCATTTATCCTTATGGCAAAATAGAACAGCAGAGAGGAGTTCAGAATGGGGCAGCTGTCAGAAAGCTCAGGTCATCTCAGCAGAGGAGTATTGGAGACAGCAAAGGTCCTCAAATTCAAGACAGGGAGGTGCAGCAACAAACTTTCCTTCACAAAACCCAGTAGCAGCAAATTCCAGTGGCAGAGACAGTGTCCACAAAATGATTGAAGACTTTGGGAACATGCAGACCACTTCAACCAGTAGTCCCCGATCCCTGAGCAGCAGCAGTGTAAGGGAGCCAGAGAACATAATGGCGTTCACTGATGCGTGGTCCTCCACGGACGCTGCGGACAGTCCCAGGATTCACAGGGATTCTCTGCCTTTCCAAAGAGAAATTATGTTCAAAAGTGTAGAGAGTAACAACAGCAGCAGCAGTCCTAGTCCAACCAGTATGAACCTCTCAGACTCTCAGGGTAGATTGAGAAGCTGTAGCTCAACATCCACCAGCAATGAGGGCATAAATGTAGCAGTGCATGAAGACAGTGTTGAGACTTCAAGAGACACATCGGAAACAGTAGATCCCCAAAATTCCCAAGTTCTAACGTCACCAGATGCACACCTGAAGGATGTAGCATGTTGTGTAGAGCAATCAAAAAAACAAATAGAAAATGTAGGGAAGGCTATTATATGTAATCTAAATGACAGCTGCACCAAAAGTCCAGCAATCCTACCAACCTTAGACAGAACTGCTTGTAGGTCATCCTCCTCTGAGATCCACCCCACTAAACAACTGTCACGAATAAAATTAGCTCAGGTGTCCACTAATGCACCTAGCATAGTGGCTTCTGATATTCAAATGTCAACTCACACTGAAATCTGTATGTCAGATTGTCAATCAGAGATGCATTTCTCTACAAGTCCTGTTAATCAAGCTCTAGTATTGAACAACTTGCCTGATGCTGCCTTTGCCTCCAAACCTTCCATTGAAGAAGTGCAATGCAATCTTGATGGCACAACAAAAAAGTTAGAAAATATACAGCTGTGTGATTTTGGGAATACCAATAGTGTGTCATCTACAACGGAAAAAGTGTCAGATAAGGTCAAAACTAAAGGCACTGAGCAGTACATGGCACTACAGCAGGAGCTTGTTAAATCAGCTTGTAAAAATTCCAGAAAGAGGAACAAAGACCAACAGGATGCTTTTATGTGGAGCCTAAAAATGCCAAAACGGAGCAACAGCAGAAAGTTGGCAACTTCCTGCTCTGTATCAGTTGGCACCCAGGAAAATATTTGGCTGGATGACAATAACACCAGTGACTCAAAGGAAGACCGGTCTTCTGTGGAAGCTGACAACCCAGAATTTGATACTGTTTGTGCTGACAGCAGCATTATACAAGACACAATAACTTCAGTGATATCACCAATTTCTGCTCCCATGAGCATGAACCTTGGACAGACTTGGCAGATCTTTGAGGACTCTGTATGTAGTGACAGTAGTTGTCAGAGTGGTACGACTGTGGGAGAGAGCAAAGTAGCTGAAAAAGGTGTTACTATAAAGGAAGTAGCTGCAGATACAAAAGTAGGAGCATACCACATTGACAGCTCAATAAAAGAATGTAGAAAACACATATGCAAGTCGCATGCTATTTGTAGTGCCATTGACCTGAGAATTTCAGAGGTGGTGAAAGAGCATGTGGGGTTTTCACTGATTGGAAGTTATGATGACAGAAAGAGCAAGAGCCAAAGCATGCATAACTTGTCATCATTGGCTTGTCATTTTGGCTGTGATAGACAGACAGAAAAAGAGCTGAGGGATGAAAAGGATGATAAGGTGCAGGAGGGAGCGGTCCTTAGTCAACACCAGTCACTGGAAAGTACATCAAGTGAAAACACAACTGAGCACCTTGCAGATCTACCAGTTGAATTGAGGACTGGCCATGAGAGCAACGTACTTAAATCTCAAGTGGCACACAAGTTTGACCGCACTGATGACTTTCCTGACATGACGTCAAACAAGACAGTAGTTGATCAAAGAGCTCTCCAAAACTCCTCCATCAAAAAAATGCAGTCAAATCTGATCACCCATGGTGAGTCTGACTATCCTGGCAAGCCTACTTTGCAGCCAGTTAATTCACCTCCAATTAGTGATTCTCAAGGAAATTCTGTGGAGAAAGATACTTTATTTCAGGAAGTGAATGATTTGCACAAACAAAAACCAACATTGGATCTTAGTCCTATTGTCATTGATACATGCTTGAATGAGGTGGACGCCCAGCTCAATTTGCATCCCCCTGTTGAGAATTGTGTTTGCCCAGAACATCACCAAATACTCTTTAAAACACCTTCCAACTTTGGAGATACAAAAGAAAGGTGTGGCTGTAAGCATGTCTATGTGAAAGCTACATCTAGCTTTGAAGATAATAGCTGTTCGTTTAAACAAATCTCCCCAAGGATCATTCAACAACAATTCCTACATAGTTCTCATGCAGACACTCATGCAGCCATAACATTGTTATCTGGTGGAGGAAAGCATCAATTCAAAGCAGAAAATGTTTCTACAAACAGGTTTGCTGTTACCCCTGGTTATGTTCAAAATGGTGAAATGGAAAAGACAACATTATGTAAATCTTGCATCACAGCACAGGATAAGAATTCAAATCACTTGGCTCAGATCGGTGAAGTCAATATGAAATGCAACAACAAATGTCAGGATTGTTTACTGAAAAACAGTAAGGAAACAGTGATCCCCCAACCTGAAGCACTAGTTCCAAAGATTGCAGATTCAAACTATGCAGCAAGGATTTGTAGTTTTTTACATCCACAATGCAATACACCAAATGGAAATCCCATCAGAAATACAAATTTATATGGATCTATGTCCAAGCAGCTTGAACTAAGTGCATCTGGTGACAAACAAG
>KV751360.1:2418216-2431924 GCA_001698575.1 Mola mola
CTCACCCCACCTGTTCCTCCGAATCCTCGCTTAATTCATCAGATGATGATGAGGACCTTGACGTAACCACCAGAGTGAATCATACCAGGCTCTCATGTAAATGTGTAAAGCTCGGCACTCAGAGCAATGGAAATCAAGATGTCAGACAGGCTAGAAGTAACAATGCTGATATTTCCACTGCAGTACCAGTGATCAGATCTAAAATGAGGACTCCTAAAGAACGCATCCAAAAAAGACACTCTTTACCCCCGCAAGCAATGTCACAAAAGACATCTGTAGATAAAACTGTCCTGCATGCAAAGATGGGGAAACAGCAATGTACACTGAAGTCTCAGGACTCCACTATGCATTTTGCCTCCAGTGACATCAACCCTTTTGTTCATCAGTGGCAAGACAATGACCCAAATCGACACAATTACAAGAACCCAGTATTTGGAAGCGCTGCTGACCTATCCTCTAAATCTCCACTTTTGAACAGCGCTGAGAAGCGTATAACAAGATGCTGTAGTTTTGACAACGGTTTGAATGGGCAGAACTCACCTTTCAATTCCCACCTGAGCACTTTTGCCATCAAGAAGGGGCTCTCCAGTACACTGAGCAGTATGGAGGATTTTAAGGAACAAGTGAGCAAAACATCCCAGCATACATCCTGTCAGAAGGCATCTGTTGATATTCACAGTCATCCAACTGACAATTCCTCAAGCCACAGCGTTCTTGGTGGTCAGATGAATGAGATTATGTTTGTTTACTCCTCTGGGCAACAAAATACAAGCAGCACCCAAAGAAAGATGACATGTGAACAAGGCACTCAAACTGAGCGATGCCTTCATACTAGTAACAGTAGTGGTGCTCCACAGAGGAAAGAGCAGCACAGAAGGAGTAATACTGATGGACCTGCAATACAAAAAACCAATGTGGACATCAAAGAATCTCCAACATGGGCCAGTATGGAAAGCATGTCTGCTCACCTCTCAAAGCTGATCCACAGCACCTCAAACCTGCTGGGGGATGTCCAGGGAATGAGAACAGGCGAAGGGCTCAAGTCCAGTCCGGTGAGTGTCAACTTATCAGATATCAGCGTCTCTTATTATGAATCTAATGACTACACCAAGAGAGACCGCTCAACTCAAACAGCTGTAGATTTTGGAATTGAGACACAAAAGTCTTCCAAACCTGCAGAGAAGGAAGTCACTGTTAAACAGACGCCCAGTGAAATGTCCAAACCTCATGAAGTCAGTCTGATAGTCAAAGTGATTGGTCCACAGGTGGTCAGTGTGTACCAAGACAAGAGTGTGCACTGTGCGGTAAAGAGAAATGTAAAAAGTATTTCAGACGCTAGGGTCAACAACTCTGCTGCAGGACAAAGGTCTGCCTCACGAACAGAAAGTGGTCCCATGAAAACACCTCCTCAGGTCTCAGGTGAAAGACGTGTAAAGTCTCCTTCTTCTAGAGACTCCAAGCAATGTCCACATGAGGCACTGTCCCATACAAGTGCTGCAGTATCTGAAAATGCTAGTCCCACTTTAAGAAATGACCCATTAACTTCTTTAAGGAAGGAAGCTACATACACAGACCGAGCATCATCTCCCATACTGACAGTTGGAGCAAGAACACGGACGAAGCAGAAAGGAAACCAGTCGACATGTACTCCAAAATGTCAGGATAGAAACAAAGAAAGTCTTGTTGTGGTGTCTAGCAAACATGCATCATGCACAGCCTTTTCAGAGGATGATCAAATGTCCAAACAGGATTGTGATGTTTCCTCTTTTAAATCACCGTCTATATCACTTGAGAAGGTCAGTGAGATCAGTTGCTCCAGTGCTAAATGCTGTGATGAAAAGTGTTCTGTAAGCCTTGGTTCATCACTGGGAGGATATACAGACACTGAGAAGTGTAATGTTACAGAAAAAGACCAGGATTTCACCCCTCAAAAGTGGAAGACTTCTACTTCAGCGAGAGAATTAATAATACAGGACCACATCTCTCCCATTTTAAGACCCACTGATGTGCACAAACTGCACGCTAAAGCCGGAAAATCATCAACCTACACCAGACCTGCACTTGAATCTGTAGATTTTTGCATTGATTCATACAGTTCATTGCTAGTGAGTAACAGTACAGTTCAACTTCAGGAAGTCGACATGGTGTCATTGGCACCGAGTGAGTGCAACACAGACGTACTAATGAATATTAAACCCCTCAGCAGCATGTCCTCAAGTGAAGACCACCAGGTGCTCCCAGAGAACTTGCCCATGCACAACAAATTCACCAACTGGTCCGGCATTAGCCAGCAACAATCACACCCCCCAAACAAACTGGCCACAATTTTTACCAAAGACTATGACAAGAGCAGAAACTGTGCTGAGTGGGGTGAGATGGAGAGTTACGGTTCAAACATGGAGTCCATGGTGCAGAGTGACAGACGGGCAAGAGAGATAGAGAGGCTGCGACAGGAGAGGGAGCAGGTGATGGCAACGGTCAACCTCAACCTGAACCCGACACCGCTGACTGTGGAGCTGGCAGAGACCAAGCTGCATTACAGCCTGGGAGAGACAGATACACTGTTAAAGATGCTGACCCCAAGGTCCAGGGAAGGACTGGAGCCCCCCACCCCTGCAACTACCAAACAGCAGCTATATGATCGGTAAGGATGCTAATCATTCAAATGCTCATTGTGATTTTAGTCAGTCGTCAGATCAAGGGTTAAATTTAGAATAGAAATACTATATACTGTATGTAGTTTCTACACACACTCTTTTCACATTAAAATTCAGGCAAAACTTTTTATTTAATCAGCGCTTTAATAATGTCTTAACACAATCACCTATACAAAAATGTCAGAAATTCCAAATTTTTCCAGGCATTATTTCTTTACCAAATATGTAATCAGGTGCAAGTGAACAAGACAAGTCTGACTGTACATTTGGTGCCAAATTTTAAAACATGACATTTTTAACAGCTGATACTGTAGACATTTTTGGGATGTTAGAGAAAATGTATTGAGAGTCAAATTTTCTAAAATTTTCAAATAAAATTTTTATACTCTTTGTTTCTGTGAATCTTTGTTTTAGACACCGTAGGAGTATTGAGGGTTTGAGGCAGGAGAGAGAGGAACGTCTCCAGACTTACCGTAGAGCTCGTAGTCTGAGTCCCAGCAAACATCCTCGCTCTGTTCCTCAAGAGGTCACTTATTCCTCCAAGCTATCTGCCGGTATGCCCAGTCGGCGTATGGAGTACCTACAACAGCTCCGCCAAGAGGTGATAGACAGCACCAGGTAAGACATTGGTCCTTAAATTTAACATATATCTATTTCTTTTATCAAATCTTCATTTAAAACGCAGTATAGAATAGAAAAAGTAACCCAGTGAATAATATAAATGACAGAATACCAGACCCCCCACGAGGAGAGGGCCAGTATCCGTCTGACATTGAGCAGCTATTGCGGGACTATGGCCGAGCCCGGGAGGAGGCCCGGACCGAAATTGCAAAGGCGCGAGAACGACTGCGAGAGAGGACGGAGCAGGAGAAGAGGAGGCTTCAGCAGGCCCTCTCTCAGGAGACAAAGGTTATTTTTTTTGTTTTATTATAATATCACATTTGGTTGAAATGACAACCTTTTAAATAAAACATTATAAGTGGTTATTTATGGTCTCATGGCAGTATTGTAAATAATTGATGGTATCTTCCCTTCCTGTGTTAAACAGGATGATGTGAGGCATCGGACCAGAATCAGTAACAGCACTTTGTGTACCGGATCCAGTCTGAGCTTGTCCTCTGGACCAACATCAGGGTACAACAGTGGCAACACTGCCCAGCTGCAGCACTGCAACAGATCACTTCTGACCGGACAGGTTTGTACACTAATGCAACTCATAACAGTGCCCTTAAATTTCTTATAATTATTAATTTTATATCTGAAAAATCCAAGAATGTAAATGTGATATTGTTTTAAAAAAGATCATAGTGCATTTGGCTCATGTGTTGCAATTTGTCTTCTTGAAAGAACAACACTTGTAACTGAACTGTTGATATTTTTAGATCACGGAGTTCCAGGATGAAGGGCTGACAATCAGGACACGTCCTCCAATAGGTGGTCCTCAAAGTGTGAAGACACAGAGAGCTTGGCTGTCTGCCCACGGTAATAACTGGACCGTGATTCACTAATGCCTAAAAAACTTGAACAAAAGAAGTCTTCAAAACCTTCAACAAATCATTGACATTACATTTAGATGCTCATTTACAGTACATGTAAATCATAGACCTAGTTGCCATCATGGTTTTGCTCATCTCTCTGTCACCGATGCGTCACTTCATCCACATTCTCTGTATCCATCTGTGTGTTTGTCAGATGTCCGCCTTGAGCTTCCTGTCAGCGGATTTGAGCCCCTCATGACTTCATCTCCATCACCCCCAATTAGTTCACATCAGCGCACCACCTCTGTTGGCTCCTCCTCATCCATATCCACAACCTATCAAGACATCACTTCTAGTCTCCTCGGTCAAGCCCTGGCTGAGGTAACAACAGACCCGAGCGTAGAGCTCATTTAAAGAAAAGCTCAATGTATTTTTAAACATCGAGGCTTTAAATGCCATGTCACATACTCCACATAACAATTGTGTCTGTTTTAATATACTCTTTCAGACTTTTTCCTCAGCTTTAATTGTACATATGTTTGTCCACCAGGTGCGACTAGCTTCTTCAGGGGATTTGAGCAACTTGCTAATGGGCAAGGCCACAGCAGGCTGGAGGTGAGCTCACTCCTCTTTCAAAAATTCATCCTCCAAATCCACATTCAGCTCTGGTGGTCAGGACCACTTTTTGCTGTTACATGTGATTGGAATAATTCTGTGTTCATTTAGGCACCAGGGTGAAGAACGAGGTATCCAGACTTACTACAAGCCCTCTACGACCAGCGCATCTGTCCATGGTTTCCTGGGGGCTGGGGAGCTCAACAGACCCCTGGACAGTTTGTGGAGCACAATCTGCCAGCTGTCCAAGAGCTACATGTACAATCAGTCAGTCCACTCTGTGTGGACACGACCACTAGATGACAGCACTCAGCTGGGTGAGCTGTCTGCTCAGTCTTTATCCTCACATAGTTTCCATACATTACATTACCAGCAAAGCAACAGGTGGACATTTAAGGTAGTTCTATATTTGAACACCGCATTTATACTCCCACTGCCCTTAAAACTGACTTTCTACATAATATTTAACATACAAAATATTCAATAATCTTATAAACCATGCATGGGTTAGTATAGTATATTTAACTAGTTAATTCAAAAAGTGTCATAACTTACATACATATTATATATTCATTACATGTAAAGTTTCAAGTCTGTTCTTTTTTAATTTTGATGATTATAGAGATAGGTAATATTATTATAATATATCATTACAGTGAAATATTCAAACATTTTAAGTTTTTTTTTGAGCTGATGGCCATAGTTATCAAAATTAAAACAGTAAAACTGTGAAATATTTTAGTTTATGTGTAATGGGTCTAAATATATTGAATGTTCACTTTCTGAAATAAAAATCAAAATAAATTTATAAGATGCACTTGTACAAAACTAAATTGCTACACATTAATAACTCAAAATATAATCTACCTCAAAGTTTTTTGCATTAAGTACTTCTCTTTCATACTGCTATTAACTTTTTTTTTAAAAATTATGTTTAAACCGGAACTCTCAGAGTTTTTTCATATAACACATATGTACCTTCAAGTTATTTCACAGAAACTGTTCGCATCCAGATAAATGGCTAAATCTCACAGTGTAGCAGAGCTGTTAAACTCACCGGTAGTGATGTGTTTTAGATTGGTTTTCCCAAGCAGGAGGAGGAGGCAACCTCAGTGACAGCGGTTAAAAACATGTCAGAGTCACTGCAGGTTTATTACACATTTACTGTGGAAAGTAGTTTGGATGCAGAACTTGTAATCCAGTATTTTTACACTATACTTGTTTGCTTGAATATGAGATGATACATTTACATTTTCTGAAATTCCAGTAGTTTGTTGAGTGGATGTTGGAAAATCAGTAGCTTTCCAAACAGTAAAGTTGTCTTTCATTGCCTTCGTTCTTTTTTTTTTTTCATTGACTATTATTTTTCTCTGTGTTATTGTTTAGTTTACATACTAACAGATCCGTCCACCTGCCACCTCAGCCAGCCGCGGGACTTCTGCTGTATCTGCACTGAATCCAAACAGGTAAGCACAGCGGTGAAATCAGCCATCCGGTCCTGATGATTATTGCTAGTTGCTGTTAGGTTTTAAGGTCTACTGAGCATTTGCAGCAGAGTTCTATGAAAAAACACACGTTAGTTTGATGGAGAAAATATCCAATTGCTGTCACATTAGTGTGTCAGGAAACCAGGATCAGTCAGGGCTGTCTTTTTGCAATTAAAACCAATTCATGATGAGCAGCATGCAGCTTTTGAGTTACAACTCACACTTACAGAAACAACACTGAACACAAACAAAACTCTCCTAGAGCCAGTGGGGGTGGAAGACACCATGTCGGCTGTAGGTTAACAGTTGCCTCTCCCCTGCGCCGTGTGTTTTATTGATGATCTTTGCCTCAGGCTGGCCTGTGTGTGCTGGCAATGCAGTCAGTGTTTGAGGAGTCACTGCCTCGTCCCAGCGTAGACACAGTCCGAGGGGAGATGATGCCCAGTTGTTGGGTCCTTCAGCCAATCAGACGGAGCGGACAGGAAGCCACCAGGGTCATCTACCTATTGCAGGTGAGATATGGTTGCTTTTAACGAATCCATCCATTAATGTACAGTATGTCATGCTCACCAGGAATTAGGTCTCTGTCAGTGTAGACGACTCAACTCGATTATCAGGTTTGGTTGTGAATAGAGTTGTTACAATTCCGATCTGTTATCGTAAATATTCCCGATACCGGCATTTTTGGTGGAATCGGGGAATACTGACTCTGTGTCTGTCCAATACCATTAATTAGTTTTTGCTGTTTATCAGCGGCCAACATCCAGCCAGCTACTATTCCAGAACATTAAAGTCTTCTACACAGGATGTTGCACTGTGCTAACACTTGCAACTTCTGTTTTAAAGCAGTGAAGAAGAGCTGATGGGCAGCATGTCAGTTATTTTGTTGGTTCTTATATGACTCTTGATAATGTTTCCAGTAAGCGACAGGCACTGTTTGCAAGGCTGTACTTTGGAGGGGTGGCACAAATGTTGCCAATTTTAACACAAGCATTTGAAGATGTGTCACGGGAACATGGGATTTTGCTGCTTGATTGAGCATTTAGAGCCACGCTACTGTTTGCCAGGTCGCAAATACATCTCCGAAACTACTCTTCTAAAACTTTACGAGACAGTAAGGGAACACGTTTCACTTAGGCTGAAGGACATGCAGGCACTCAACTTTACTACTCACATTTGGAGCTCAAACATGTATTCTGTGTCTTGGCTGAGTTTCACGCTAGGTGGACACAGTGTCACCGTCAACGTTTACCCTTCAAAGTGCGTTGCTGCAAGCAAACAAGTTTTGTGGGTCGCATACTGGCACGCTTAGAGCTGAAAAAACTGAAGAGATGCTGACAAAGTTGAAAATCCCCAAGTAGAGCATTTATGTTGTTTTGCGCAACATTGCAGACAATGTGAAAAGCAGCCATGGATGAATTTACCCAAAGTCCAGGTATCAGAATCGTTATTGGGACTGAAAAAATAGTATCGGAATATCTGTGGTGGCGAAGACACCTTGACAAGTCGAGTTAATAGTATACAGTGCAACAGCACAGACAGTCTAAATCAGAAATAAATGGCTTTTTTACCACTACCTAACCTCAAAATGTTATTGCAAGTGTCTGGTAACATGGGGTAGATACCATATGTTTTTCACTCAATGACTACAAAGATACTGTATAAACATAATGTTTATAGATACTGTTTTTCTCCTCTGCGTCCGTGTCACTGCTTCCGATTTATTTACAGTCACTTTTTCCACCACTATCTACGCTCAAAATGCTACTACAAATGTCAAAAAATCATATTGATTGTTCCAATCTATTTTTTCAATGCTCTGGTCTCTGATAATCTTTTCAATAATCAGATATTACTTTGGAATAAATCTACGTGAATTCTTTTGTCTTTTGTAAACATTTGAAAACTTCAGAAACAGTGACCTGAAAGTAGAGAAAGTTAGGAAAAATACAGTCTGCGGAAAGATTTCTTTTTTACAGTGACGTTACAGTTATTGAGCCTGTAGGTACAGTATCTACTCCGTGTTACCAGATGCTTGCAGTTGCATTTTGAGCATAGTTATTGGCAAAAAATAATTAATTTATTTCGGATGTTTTGGATCGCCCCATGCTGTTGCATTGTTTTGCCTGGTTGAGCTGAATGGTCCCAGCAACTGAACTCCAAACCGGAGGAATTTTCAAAAAACAAGATGTATTTTGTATAATTTAAGACCATCAAGGATGGGGAAGCAACGTTTATGTTTCAGAGGGGGAAAAAAAAAAGAAGCAATTCTCTTTACAAAAGTTGATCAGTTGAACAGTTGATTTAAACAATTTACTGTGTGGGTTTACAAATGATTAAGCACAACAGCAGTGGAGGTTTTTTTTATTGCTGCTTTCAACTTGGATTCATCCATACAAATAATGGCTGCCAGACAGCTCTACTGTATAACTGAACTGTGTTTTTTTTTTTTTTATATATTATTTTGCATGTTTCCTCGCCAACTGCTGAACACTGTTGTCAGACGACAGGCAGCTGTAATCGCTGATCTCGACGTTTTCCTCACTTCATGAGTCCGCAGGATGAAGTGGCATTAGCAGCAAGCACTTAGACTAAACTGTCTCCAGCATGGAGTCTGTCTTTTAAATTTGCACCTAAAATATATCTACTTGACTTTATTCCGTTATAAGAGCGCTGTAATGTCAATTTTAGTTACAAAGTTGAAGCAGCTTTTTTGTGCATGAATATTTTTTTAATTTTGTTTTTTTAATTTGTAAAATATTGAAACTATTTTTGTATTTTTATGTACATAAATGCTTGCCACAATTCTAATTCTGTTTTACCAAAGATTAATGAAGGCATGGCACATTCAGTGAATATCATTTAGGTTTAGATAGCTTAATAGTCTTACAAGGAGGAAAAGCCACAATGTTTCCCCAAATTATTGATTAATTTATTTGACGCTGAAATTGGTTAAAAAGTCTATTGTAAACTTAGGCAATATCAACAATTTAGCTCTGTTAATTCCTGTTAGAGTGGTATCTTTCCTATTTCTACAGTATTGTAACAAGAACAGTCAAATATGTTTATGTTATAGTGAGCATCATTCCTAAAAGAACTTCAAATTGAAGTTTAAAAGCCAGTCCACAAGAATCAAACACGAATGTGTTCTCAGTCATGCAGTTATTTGCAAATGATTGTGTTTTAGCCTGTTAAGGTAGTTCATCAATCAGATAGAACCATAAAATCAATCCAGAAATATGCAAGAAATACTTGCAAATACTCTTTTGCGCTGGTTTCTAATAGTACATGTACACAGGTATTTTCTCAGCAACTGCATGTTTTAACCACTAAGATCTTAATTTTAACAGAAAATTAAAAGACACTGTAAATTTCTATCATTTTTAGAGTTGCTTCACTCTTTTTGGGAGAGCAGGGGATGACATTACAGCTTTAGCAATATAGTTAATATTGCCATTAAAGATAATAAATAAAGGAACACCTTCCAATACTGCAGTCATTTTGTCCTTAAGCTATGTATTGGATAATAATTGGACCTACTTAAGGAACGCTAATAGTTATTTAGTTACTCCCTTGTCCTGTTTATTTGTGTAGGCAACTTTTTAAACCACTCAGCAACACTTGGTCCAAAAACAGTTTAGTAAAAGTTGAAAATCCACTGCGAGGTTGTAACGGGATGTAGCAGGCCCTGACCTCTGACCTCTGACCTCCTTTTATTTCAGAGCTGCAGTCTTAAGTTGATGCAGTGTGGTACCCCAAACCTACATAAGCTCAGCTTGGAGGCCTTTTTGTTCAGTGTATTTATTTACCTCCTCTTTAAAATCCAGTTGAATGTGTTTTATGTGTGTTTTATAATACGTTTTGTAATATGTTTTTTTGTGAGCAAGGCACAGTCTTAATGCATTTTTTTAATGTCACAGTTTATGTAGGGATTTTTGTTTGTTTATACAGTGTTGACTCTGCAGAAGCTGATCAAAAGCAGGACTGTTGTTTGAGTGGCAGCTGCTCAGCTGTATCTTGACATAAAGCCATATTATTTGCAGGTTCGGGAATGTTGAGGCAGCGCTCAGTTTGGGATCAAACGTGATCCCACTGGAACCAAAGAGAACAAGTGAAGGAACATGTGAATAACTTTTTGTACTGACTTACTGTTGTTCATATCTATTTTAAATGCTCACTTCTTTGTGTTTAAAAAAAACAAACAAACAACTTTGTGTTTTCATGATGTGCTGTAAATGTACTTTATTATAAACAAACTGTTGCTAATAAGATTATTTGGCCCATGTGTTTGGCCCCATCTTTTTTCATCAATACAACATTTTTGTAAGTAGTTCTTGTGTTTCCATTTTTTCTTCGTACATCAGTACATTGGAATCTTATATTCTCTTATTTAATATTTTACAGTCATTTTAACATTCATCATCGGCCTGTGGTGTTTCTTCTGTCTTTCTTGCTGATGGATAGTACAAAAAAACTGTATAGTGACTAGTGTTGCTTACTCTATTTGTACTTTTCTTCTTGACATTTTATGTTTGAGAGTTTGTCTTGTGTTAAAAGTGCAGAAAACTCTCGTAAAGTCCGCATGCATTTTTCTCAAAATACAGTTTTGTTTTGGTGGTTGATATGAAAATATCAGTATTTTTATTTGAAAATGACTCCAGTATGGAGTTAGGTTGCTAGGATCGATTAGCTTCTCAAGGCTATACAGGTCAACTGCACAGGGCATCGAAAGCATCGGAAACAGCTATGTTTGCCTATAACTTTGCTCAACTAACTGTATAAAATGAATGTTTTTGCTTCCGGTCGCTGACAGAACTCCTCAGACAAGATCAGTCAGTCACAACACGAACTCCACATTTTTTTCCACATTTTGTTTCCAATGCAACCAAATTGTGGAGTAGATTTATTCCAAGTTGAATTTTGTCTTTCACAAAACAAAAAAGGGGGAATTGGGTCAATATCTGAATTCAGATTCTGGATCTGGGCCAAACTTTCAAACATGGAAATAGCTCAAAAATACCAGATGGATTTTTAATGAACTATTTTGTGTGTATTGGAATTACATCCAAGAAAAAACATTGAATTTTTTGGGAGAGATCAAGATCCGACCGGGATCCAGAATCTAGATCTGGTTCATTTTCATGTTTGTTGCTGATCCAGGACCTTTTAATGTAAGGGGCACTGTTGTGCCTTGGTGGAGGTCCAGTATATGCTATTCTATTAAATGTCCCTAAAGGAACCACTTTCATCCTCGGACACAATCTTAATCTGGACGGGGATTTATCCGTCAGAGAACTTCACTAAAACAGCATCTCTGTCTTAACTCTCGTGTGAACGTGTCGAGTTGGAATCGTGGCAGGTGTTTCCAGGCCCAGAGTGATGCTCTCCTGTCTGTAAATGGCGCGCGGAGGGGGACGTTTGTGGCCGGGCCGGGGCGGGCCGGGGCGGGCTGGAGCAGAGGGGTGGGGATGAACGGGTCCTTAGAAGTGTGTGCCTGCCATTTAGAGTCAGCGGCTCTCGCCAGGAATGTCCGTCCCCCGCGCGCACAGATCATGTACTGGATGCACCCACTTTATTTTTAACCCGGCGGGGTGGGTCGGACTGCGGCTGTCGGGAATGACCGTGGTTCACTCCCGTTCCCTCGTCCCCCGGTGCCCTGCTCGCGCCGTCTCAATGGGATTATAAGTGCTTCATTGGCAGGGAGAAGGTTCGCGATTAACAGTTTGTGACAGGAAGCAACAAGGCCGTAAGTACTGAATTAAAGTCAGCGCCGGTTACGTCACTGTTGAATTATTGATACTCTATACATTTAAGGTGTAATTGTTTGTTTGTGGAGGTAAAAGTTTCCTCCAAACCACCTGTTGGGCCGGGCTTCCATTTTTTATACGATGACCTTTTCAACAGGCTTCAGGGTGATTATTATTTAATTAGAAAGACAGTTCTTGGACAGCAAAACGCCACTTTTATAGCCTAAAAAAAGATGTTTAAACCGAAGCGAATTCTGGTTATCAGATTGTCGACCTTGAACGTGCGCGCAGTGACGTCACTGCGCACGTTTTGGCGTGGAGAATTGCAAAAGTTGCTTTGCAACGCGCAGAAGTGGCAATAAGCAGTGGCGAGTCTAGAGTCTCTCGGGGCCCAATGGGCTAAAATCCACAGGGGCCCCCCTCCCACCACTCTGTGATAAACAATATGAAATGACACACAAAAAAAAAAAATCGAACATTTTTTTTATTTCCAAAATTCACATTACTGTTATTTTTAAAATACTGTATTTATCTTAAAATGAATAGTTTTCTTATATGGAACGAGTGACAAACTTACATTTTCACAGGAATCTCACATGCTTTGCTTAGCAGTGTGCGGTGCCACATGGGGCCCTGTAGGGAGGTTTTTCACATTTTGAACCATGTCAGGGGCCCCAAGCAGTTGCCTGTTTAGACCTGTTTTCTAATATATAATATCAATAAAAATATCAGTGAAGTAAAGGTACATAATTAGCAAAATGCAGCTTTGTGCTATTTTGCTGGATTATTGTTATTTGTGATGCCCTTATGTCCATTTTAAGGTTGAAATAATGTAAGTGGAGCTTAGGAGGAATACTCTGGAATTGTTTATTATCGGTGCATCATATTCCATATACTGTAACTGAAAGGAGTGGAGTAAATTGTACTTTTCCTCTGAAATTTAGTGAAACAGAGGTTTGACGCTGCGTAAAAAGGAACAAGTACCTCAGAATTATACTCAGCTCCAGTACTTGAGTATATGTAGCTGGTTACAGTCCACCACTGTGCTGTCCACGATTAAACGCTTTCTCTCTTTATCTCCTTTTCCATCTGTGAGCCAAAACAGTGCGGCCGCCTCAAAAGTAACAGAGAAATCAGATGTTGTCTGAGCAGGAGAGAGTCGTTCCTCCTCCTCCTCGTTCCCCTTAAAAGGACAAGTGTGAGTGTGCCGCCATGTCTGGACGAACAGGGACTTCTGTGTAAACACTCTCCAGGAATAGTTTACTATTGATTCCTGGCACGATCGGGGTCAGTGTTGTTGTTGTCAAAACGGTATTGACCACAAAAAAAACTGGCCCCTTTTTCTTCACGTCTTGTATACAAAATAACTGAAGAGTAGGGATAATTCTGTGCTCATGCTCGATCTCAAGCTGCTGGAGGCCAGTTGCTGTAGTTAGTCTGATGTTGATATTGGTATGTGTGTGAGGTGCTGCAGATTTTGGTTGGCTCGCAGTCTGGTAGGCGGCCTCCTCCCCGCCCTCGTCTCCCTCCGTATTGATCTGCGTCCACTTTGTGTTTATGCCTCGGATCTACTCACTGCTGGACTGCAGGCCTCCTCAGTCCAGCTGCTGATCGCACCGCCTCGCCACACCCTTCTCTTGTTTCATCCTCTCCATGGCTCCCGGGCCTTAATGTGCTGCTGCTTCTCAGAGCTCATCTGCATCTGTTTGAGTTTGCTTCCAGCT
>KV751360.1:2454804-2502417 GCA_001698575.1 Mola mola
TCTAATAGATTACATTAATGAATGAATCTTCAATATGAAATGCTCAATAGCTTCAAATGATGCTTAGCTCTTCCACACAGGTTAAATAAGAATGTTCTGGATATGTTCAAGCATAACTTTGGTGGGGGCAATAAATCCCAAATACTACACTGTTTCAGGTAGAGGGAGGTCGCCAAACAGTGACATAACTATAGTAAATATCCAGTTTAAGTGTGTTTTTATGTAACACGTGTCTCTTTTTCTTTCAGGTTCCAGGAGAAGGGAAACCTGGAGGTGCTGCTGTTCACCATCCAGAGTCGTATGAGGGCCAACAACCAGAGGGTTTACACGCCTAAAGAGGGAGTCCTGGTCGCCGATATCAACAGGGTGAGAAAGGACGGTCATGTTTATATCTCCGATCTTCAGGTCGTATGATGGATCCATCAACGACATGTCAGTAAAGAACAATAACAACCCAATACAGGTTAGAAAAAATTTAATCTGAAGTTGCCAGAGCTAGTTTTGTCCAATAAAGCCCCAAAATAGTAGGTTTAATATCACACATGACAAAACAACCCAAATGTCACATTTGAGGAACTGGAACTGGAAAAATCTTTGTCATTTTTGCCAAATCAAATAATCCTAGAATATGATTCTCCCAACTAATTACTACATAATGATTTCAGCTGCAGATTTAATAAATAAACATGTCATATGAAGATTGTCTCTCTTTTGATCAGCACGCAAAAGAACTTCAATAATTAAGCACTTTGTGACAAAATTCATTCAATTAGCAGAGTACAATCCTTAGGCTAAAATTAAAACCCCAAACGTACTGAACTAAACTCATAATACTAAACTACAATACAGTCAAATGCATGAGGAAAATAGTTCTTCATTACAGGTGACATGTTCGGCACTGTCTTTTTAATTTTATACTTTTATTTTCCACCATCAACTTTTAGATTCTGTCATTTGTTTACTATGTAATGGACGAAACAAATCACTAAACCAGATACCCAGATTAATTTGAGAATTATTAGCTACAAACCTAATTGTGAGTGCCTTAAGGGAGGATAATGCCCTTGAATGCAACACCTGATAGCTGCCAACTTCAGGGCTTAATCTTGACATCAGTGTGGATGGGATCACGTTGCTGTTACCCCTCACACACCCCCATGATACGTCTCGTCACCTGTCTGCAGGCCTGGGAGCGCCTGGAGAGGGCGGAGAACGACCGCGAGCGTGTCCTGAGAGACGAGCTGATCAGACAGGAGAAGCTGGAGCAGATGGCGAGGAGGTTCGACAGAAAGGCCGCCATGAGGGAGACCTGGCTGCTGGAGAACCAGAGACTCGTGGCTCAGGTGAAACATGGACAACAAGACTACGTCTCTGCAAAAAGATTCTCATCTCTTTGAAAACACCCAATTAATAAGATTGTACATATACCCGTGCAGCAACTTTTTTGGCAGGATTTGTGTTAATTAATCTGCACAGTAGGTTGTTTGTTGGAATACTGGTGATGAGAGATAATAATAGAGTGGGGGGATGACACCAGCTAACAAGTGTTTCTAATCACAATAAGGTGAGGAAAATCTGTGAAAGAAGTTAGTAAACTTGAAAAAACGTGTGTTTTGAGCAAAGAAAAACATTCAGCACATTCGTGACAATACCTCACACTATAATTACTCCACTCCAAGTAAAAGAGCATTCCCATACATAAAAGTAAAAAGTGCTCCTCTCCTCTCCTCAGGATAACTTTGGTTATGACTTGCCAGCAGTGGAGGCGGCAAAGAAGAAGCACGACGCCATCGAGACAGACATCGCTGCTTATGAGGAACGTGTCCAGGCCTTGGTGAACATCTCCAAGGAGCTCGAGGCAGAGCGCTACCACGACGCCAAGCGGATCGACGTGCGTAAAGACAACATCCTGCGCCTGTGGGACTATCTGCAGGAGCTGCTGAAAGCTCGCAGGGGGCGTCTGGATAAGAACGTGACCCTGCAAAGGATCTTCCAGGAGATGCTGTACATCATCAACTGGATGGATGACATGAAGGTAGGGCACAGGGGGCCACATTCAGCAACTAATAACACATGTTTTCTGGAGGCTAAACATGTCAAACTCCACTCTGTAGGCTCGACTCCTGTCGCCTGACTTTGGGAAACACTTGCTGGAAGTGGAAGACTTGTTGCAAAAACACGCTCTGCTAGAGAACGACATCGTGCAGCAGGCAGAGAGAGTCCAGAGCGCCAGTGCTGCTGCTCTCAAGTTTGCCAACGGAGACAGTAAGTGCAGAGGATCAAGGGCCTCGCTCAGCCTCCTGAACCTCAGTACGTTAAGAGCAAATACCAAATGTATCTGTTGCGTCGATCAGAGAGAGAGTCCAAAAATACAATGCAGTACATGTATTGTCTTGTTTTGTTTACATATTCTTTGATATAATATTTCTCACTATTTATTTTACAAATAAATTTGAATGTGTTTACAAATTAATTTTTGTAACATCTTTAAAATGTTAAATTTATTTTGTTAAATAACAGGAAGGGTGTAAAAATTTCAAGTATGGTTTTGATTCCTGTACTGAAACTCATTAATCATACTGACACTGAGATGGAAAAGTATTACCAATCAACCAATACAGAAATTAGTGGTTTTGATCCCAACCATCAGGACTTAATGGCCATTTAATAAATAATGTTATTTACACCTGAAATCAAATTAAATTCAAGGCCAGCTAAAAGAGACCTGTGATATTTTTCAACCTAAACCCTTTTTTTTTCTTTTAGGATTCAAACTTTCACAAAATACATCTATTTTTGAAAAATTATCCAGTATTGAGTAAAGTTGCTGGGACCATTTAACTTGAAAAGGCTGTAAAATGCAAGAGCACAGGGCAAGTGAAAAGAAATCGCTTTTATTCACTACAAACTACATTCAAATTTGTATTGCAAGTGTCTGGTAATGGTTGAAGTGGCCAAACTTGGTAATGGAGTAATTTTGAAATAGTCAGTTTTTGTGAAATTTTAGAACCTAAAAGATAGACAAATATGGCTTTGAAAAGTTCTCCTTTATTACAAAAACAGTTCAGCAATTCTGATCCTTTATGTTTCAAGTTTGCTCTCCTTTTGGTTTAAGTTTTTTCCAATTTATATTACAATGGTCATTCAAGTGGTTTGATCAATGTGAGTCAAACAAATAAAATTTAAATGTTTTTTGTTGTTGTTGTTTCCCCTCCAGGCTACAAGCCATGTGACCCCCAGGTTATCCGCGACAGGGTGCAGCACCTAGACCTGTGCTACCAGGAGGTTCGTGCGCTGGCAGCCCAGCGAAAAGCTCGCCTGGAGCAGTCCCGTCGCTTCTGGAACTTCCTGTGGGAGATGGCGGAGCTGGAGGGCTGGATTAGAGAGAAGGATCACATCTTCTCCACCCTGGACTACGGCAAGGACCTGACCAGCGTACTGGTGCTTCAGAGCAAACACAGCGCCTTCGAGGACGAGCTCGGAGCTCGCCAGGCCAACCTGGAGCAGGTCTTGGCCGAGGGGGAGAAGATGATCCAGGCCAAGCACTTCGGGTCCCCGAAGGTTCAGGAATGCATGGACAACATCAGGAGGCAGTGGCAGCAGCTGGAGGAGCTGTCTGCCTTTCGGAAGCAGAACCTTCAGGACACCCAGAGGTTCTTCCAGTTTCAGGGAGATGCTGATGACCTCAAGGCCTGGCTGCTGGACGCCAAGAGGCAGATGAGCAGCGATGATGTAGGCCACGATGAGTACACAACCCAGCGGCTACTGAAGAAGCACAACAACCTGAAGAACGAAGCAATCAAGAACGGAGCCACCATAGACGCGCTATCCAAACAGGCCAATGCGCTGCCAGAGGAGCTACAGAACACCCCTGATATCCAGAGACGTCTGAAGGACATCAAGGAACTTTACATGGAGCTCATGTGTTTGTGTGACCTGAGACAGAAGAAGCTTGACGACACCATGGCCCTGTACACCATCTTCAGTGAGACGGACGCCTGCGACCTCTGGATGGGCCAGAAGGAGACGTGGTTGGTTGGTTTAGAGGTGCCTGAGAAGCTGGAGGACCTGGAAGTGGTACAGAATAGGTATACTGAACAAATTCTACTATTGTGTACTATTCATAATGAATTGCACAAAAAAAAAAATATCAAAATGAACTCGATTTTCTCTGAAGTCTCAATATTTTTAGAATCCATGATTCAGGTACATTTCATTTGTTTGTTTTTTTTCTGTTTCAGGTTGAGCATTCTGGCTCAAGATATGGCCAATATGCAGTCAAGGGTCGATGACGTCAACAAAGCCGTGAAACAGCTTGAGGACAGCAGACACCCTCGCACCAGAGAGGTCAAAGAATGTCAGGCACGACTCAATAAGAGGTTCGCTCAATATGTGTCATAAACTGTATTTGTGTATTAACATGTCAATGTCTCAAAACAATAGGTCTTGTTAAAAAGATTCTCCTTGCCTTTAAGCATATTAAAAGTGTTGACATTTACAAAAAAAAGTGGTTTTAACTTAAAATGTTTGTGTTGGGTCCGTCTTAAAATTTGAAAGTCACTGAACTGAAAAGACAAGAACCTTGAATCATTAATGTGTTGTCTCAACTTAACTTTAAATTTTTAAGTTAAAACAACCAACACTGCATCGTTTTCCTGGAAATAACTCCTTAATTATGTACTAATTCCAGGTAATACAGTTTAATTAGTGTTCAATTAGCTCTTTTCCTCGGCTATTTAGTGGTACAGAAGGTCAACTAGACTATAAGAAATGTGAATCTTTTCTACATTCTCTAAATCAATAACTAAGTTCATTGATAATGAAAGAGTTCTAGTCCAGGGTTGTCAAATTCTTTTCAGTCCAGGGGAAACATGTAGGTCAGCTTGACTTAAGGAGGGCTGGGCTAAATAAAAGCCAGAGCCTAATTAATAATGGGTAAATAACAACATAGAAAAATGATTAATTTTCTTTTAGTAAATTTTAAGTAAAAATACATACTGAAAATGTTTACAATTAAAGATTAATCCGTCTATAAAACAGCTGAAAACCTGTCTTATGAAAAATTTGTACATTAGTGCAGTACATGTCCCAGTTTCTACAATAAATTTTGTTTTTTTCAATATTCACACTTTTCAAATTGAATATGATGAACAGTCATTTGTCATGTATGCAGAATTAAGTTTTCAGTAGTAACTGAATTAAATATTGCATAAATTGAATACAGTCACTCAAGTTTACAGAAAATGAATCAGTTCCTCTTTTCCACAAACAATGTTGTCAAAATGGTTTTTTTTTTGACAACAGGAGGTTAAAAAAACACAAGATGGTTTGTGTTAATATTGAGGAAATGATTGTCTTTCAGGTGGGAGGCCTTCAAGGCCATGGTGGAAGAAATAAAGAAGAAAGTGGATTCTGCTGTTAGTCTGAACAACTACGGGCTGGAGTGTGATGAGACAGATGCCTGGATCAGAGACAAGACACAGGTGATCGAGTCCACGCAGGACCTGGGCAACGATCTGGCAGCCGTCATGACCATCCAGAGGAAACTTTTCGGAATGGAGAGAGATTTGGCTGCCATTGAGACCAAGGTGACTTTCCTGAGGAACGAGGCTGACCAGCTGGCTAAGTACCACCCAGAAAACGCCAGCGACATCTTGGCCCGCAAAGGGGAGCTGGACAGGGCCTGGGACACGCTGAGAAAGACCCTAAAAGACAGAGAGGACTCTTTGGGTGAGGTCAGCAAGTTGCAGACCTTCCTCCAAGACATGGATGACTTCCAGTCCTGGCTCTTCAAGACCCAGAAGGTCGTAGCATCAGAGGAAATGCCCGCCTCGCTGCCGGAGGCGGAGGAGCAGCTAAGCCTTCATGACGCTGTGCGTGAAGACATAAATACCCACGAGGAGGACTATCATCGCGTGAAGGACACCGGTGCCCAGGTCACGCAGGGCCAGGAGGACGATCCTCAGTACAAGCAGCTGGACCAGAGGCTGAAGGGCCTGGACCGCGGTTGGTACGAGCTGCAGAAGATGTGGGACAGCCGCAAGAATTTCCTGGACCAGTGTTTAGGTTTCCAGCAGTTCATGAGGGATGGCAAGGCTGTAGGGGCCATCCTTAACAACCAGGTACAGTGTTGCTTATTAAGGTGGAGGAAATCAGGAAATTGTGTGATCAGCTTCCATAGAGTAAGCTTTGTAATGATGGGGTAGTGAAGCGACAGGTTTTAAAGAACGCGGTATGGAAGATTTCGGCGTGGTCAGCCACCACGCTCATGTTTGTCAGATTAGGCAGTCAGCTGGAGTGTTCTGTCTCCTCAGCTCATGTTAATCATCTCTCTGCCTTGTTGCAGGAGTACACCCTCGCCCACATAGACAAGCCCGACACCCTGGATGGGGCAGAGAAAGCTTTGAAGAAGTATGAGGACTTTGTGAGCACCATGGAGGCCAATGAGGACAAGATAGACGGCTCCCTGCAGGGCGGACAGCGGCTGGTAGACAGCAACAGCCTGTACTCCGGCAAAGTTCAGGACAAAATGGACTCAATCCAGGACAGGTCAGTATATGTAGTTTAACAGACAAAAGAGCTATTAAAATTTAGTAATTTCGTCTCGATATTATAGAACAACACAATTTTAACCAGATTTGGAAGTTATCAGGAGCAGGTTTTCAAATATTGAGGATTTTGTTCCCATAATCAATCAATTAAAATAATCATATTTAATTTGTTCCCATGAGCCAGCTTAATGTAGGAGTCATAAAGCAACTTACTCCTACTCACAGCAAACTCTAAAGTGGACGTATAATTGATCACATTTATGCAACAGGAATAGTCAGTCAGTGACAAAAAATATACACAACATCCGTCAGTGACATAGTTGTTTTAAAAACAATAAATCCTTACATTTTTCTCGGGGGTGTATTATTCTTTATAAAGTTTAGATTCTTATGAAATATACATTTTCTGTAAACTGGTTTTAATATTTATAATAACAATTACCAATATTATTCTGCAATGGAACCAAAAATGATACAAAATGGACTGCACCCAGATGAGATCTGGAGAACACAATGTGCTCAAGAATTTTTTTTTTTTTTAAATGTTATAATTTTCAATTTCAAAAACAAAAAAATACAGTAAATCAAAGACAAAAACAGCCAGTCTGCCAGTTCGCGAGAACAAAGGGTAAAAAAGTAAATAAATGTAAAGGTCCATGTTGAATGTACAGTAGTACAGAGTAGAGAATTGGGAGTGAATCCAAATGACCAGCGCCCGATAGGGTCAAAATGATTAAAATGCAGGTCAGTCAACATTGCTGCATTGCATCTGCCCTTTAATGTACTCAATGAAGGTCCCCCAAACCTTTAAGAATTTAGCATATGCATTAGACATGGCGTACCAAACTTCCTCAAGATATATACATGATAACAAGTCATTCATCCAGTTCTTAAAGCAAGGTAGAATTACAGATTTCCATTCTTTCAGGATAACCATTTTTGCTAACTGAACATAAGGGCTTGCTGCAATGCGAGTGATGGAAAGTCAGAACAGCTCAGTATCACCACGAGGCCGTCAGGTTCCAACTGTCTGTTGTATATATCGCTATACAAACAAAATATTTTATACACGCAAGAATTTATTGATTGGTACTAACAACTGATTTTTTGACACACACAGCTTCTTCCTCAGAGTCAAATAGGCATGGCACAGGTTTACAACATTTAAATATCCTTCACCATACAGTGAACCATCAGGAAAATAATAACGGAGGCACTAGAATCCCATCATATTTGCAGCATGCTATAATCACATAGAGACTTACGTGTATTCCCATTGATATATTGAAATGAATGCAGACAATGTCAATGTCTGATGGCTAAATTCTGGTTGTTTGCACTCTTGTGAAATACAAAAATGGCTCCTGTGAGGCTCCATTATTGTTGCACCATGCATTTATACAGTGTTTACCAAGTTTTCTGACCTCCTTATTTAGCATGCCAACTTTTGAGAATTAAGTCAGTTTTATTCATTTATTGCCAATTCATAGCTAAACTCATCCCATTGCGTCCATCCACATTTATGCAAACCTTGCAAGAAATGATGTGATGATGATAAAACAGATAAAATATGTGAACATTGAAACATTTGTTTTTCTTTAAACACATGCACTGAATCATGAAGAATTGCTAAACTGTAGACTGAAAACTTTTTACATACTTGCTATAAGTGACCTCTTGCGACCCACACTTCAGAGTGTGACTCTGATGAAAGTTCAAAGCTCAAATCTGTCGTTGTCGTCGTTCTTTATACCAAAAGTATTGCTGGAGCCATTTTCCTCCTCCATGCACCTTTGAAGTTATATTCTGCTTTTAGATACTGCTAATTTTATCCTAACATTGTATCAACATTTTAAACCAAATGGATATGAATATATTCATATTCAAGAATATGAATATATTCATTGCTATCACTCTGGTCACCTTCTTCTGTACTGCACCCATCTGTTATCCACTCTAACCCCAACTTTGGGTACATTTTGAATTTATCTTCACATCCTTAAATTTCTTTTTTAGATAAGAAGTACTTGAGCCCTGATCTATTGTGGAGAAAACAGATCTGTTCAGTCTAACTCAGCAGTAAAACAACTTTCATATCATTGTATCATTAATGTCAACAAGAGGCGGTAAAGAGGGCATAGGAGCTTTTCCAATTACCTCCCACAATTCAGCTTGCCAGACAGTCGCCCACTATAATGGATATTGATCTGTAGGCCAGAGATGTTCCTCGCTGTAGCAGGAAAACAGTAAACTGTTCTAGTGCACGGTGTCAGCTGTTACGTTATATCATGTCACGGTGATGGTGATGGTGTTGAATGAAAAGGTGGAGGTACATGAACTCAGTCTGTTCTCTCTCCGTCCTGCGTTCGACTTTCAGGCGCAACAAGAACAAAAGAAGAGCCGAAGAGGTGTCCGAGAAGCTCAAAGACAACCGGGACCTGCAGCACTTCCTGCAGAACACTCAGGACGTGAGTTCAACATCGGTTTATTGCGAGTGTAATCGTTTAGTATCATCAATTAGTGCTTTAATTAGAAGCAGGATTATTTGCTTGTGTTTGACGAAACACAGCTTTGTTTACTGTAGCACAGAGGTACTGGATGAGGCTTTCTTAGATTAAAATTGTATATTCCCTATTTGGGATAGGGGTCACATTTTGCTAATTGCTAAATGTTCTGTTTTCAAAAGATAAAGAATTAAATCCTGCACTGTCACCTCTGCACAAATATAAATTGCTGATGTTTCTGTGACTTTATAACCCCTCAGTGCTTGAGTCTTAGTTGTTGATTTCTATCTTCCTTCGCTAATCCTGCCCTCTCTTCCTCTCAGCTGACTCTGTGGATCAATGAGAAGATGCTGACGGCTCAGGACACGTCGTACGATGAGGCCAGGAACCTCCACAGCAAATGGCTGAAGCATCAGGCCTTCATGGCTGAGCTGGCCTCTAACAAGGGTTGGCTTGACAAAGTGGATGAGGTTGGTAATGCTGCATTTGCCTGCCAGCTTTGTGTATCTAATCTCTTCTAAATGGAGGGTGAGAGTCACAATGAAAAGAAAGTAAGAAAATCCTTAGGAGCAGATTTTGATCAAATTCTTAACTTTTGTGTGATTTGCTGAAAAATTGGTGGTTCTACTGCTGTCAACTGTTTTTAACATTTGTCTCAGTGGCTAGTTCCAAAGTTCAAGGTTTAAAACATTTGAATGTTTTACATAAAGATGAAGGGGAGGGATATTTATATATAAACACAAAATACTTTTCGAGATGTGTTTGGCTTATGATAAGACACAAGTGAACCATTACCACAGAGGTTTTTAGCTCAAGATTTAAACCAATGACACAGCCGTGAACCCTTTCTTCCCTTTTTATTGACTCTTCCTTACTGTTTTTATGAATAGTTCTTCTTCACTCCGTGTCTCTCTGAGTACAGCAGGGTCAGGGTCTCATGGAGTCCAAGCCTGAGTTTGAGCCCATCGTGAAGGAGCGCTTGGCCAAGCTGCACAAGCTGTGGGACAAGCTGGAGTCCACCACGCAGGACAAGGCCCGGCTGCTGTTTGACGCCAACCGCTCGGAGCTCTTTGACCAGAGCCTGGCCGACATGAAGAAGTGGCTCCGCGAACTGCAGCAGCAGCTGCAGAACGGAGATGAGGACGTCAAAGACCTGACTAATGCCAACATCTTGCTCAAGAAGCATCAGGTCTGTGCCAGTTTAGCTTATATTGTATATTCTGAGATTTATCCACTTGTTATGTCTGTAAATCCTTCAAAAGACTTCTTTCATCTCACCACAGTGAAAACATCGTAATTTTATCTTCAGCTTGTGCGCTTCCTGAGGATTAATTTCAAGTGAATGAGCTCCTGTGTTGGATATGTACTTGTATTTAATGTTTGTAGCTGAACAAACAAACAAATAATGAGTTAGAGGAAAGGTATATTTGTGAAAATTGGTGATCGTATACTGCTTCTATAATATTCAGGTCTTTGACGCTGGAGGCCAGTCCATGAATGTCAGTGTTTTATCATCTTAAGCTTTGAGCTTTAGCATATCTGAGCCTTTTCACCCTTCTGAAAAAGTGGTTCCTTGGCTGCAACCCTTCTACCGACCGTTCTTGATCGAGCTTCTTCAGACTGTAGGAGGTCAACTTGACGTCCAGTTAAAGCCATCAGATGCTAAACTGGCTCCTTACCAGACTTTTTCTGATCTCTCAAAGAAGAAACTCAGAGAAACCTCTCACCAGATTTTCAAAGTTTCCTTGCCCTTGTACTCTTTTTTTCTGGTTTCAACCTTTCCTGATTCTCCAGATTTATTTGTAGCACCTTAAATACCACATCTTGAGTATCTAGAATGTTTGCTGATTTCCCTTTCAGAGGGGCCTTGCTGATGCAGATTTTATGTCAGATTCTGTCATCTTCGACATTTTGGGTGGACTGATGTGATTAAAAGACTTACATGTTAGCATGCTTCTAATGAGTTAAACTGGTAAAAGATTTGTATGTGATGCCCAACACAAAAAAACAATCAAATGTAGCTCAAACAGTTAATAAGCTTTTAACATGTCTTGAGTAAACCTGGTGTGATCAAGAGGTTTAGTGCAGAAAATCTCATCTAATTAGTCCAACGAGTGTAAGGGGAGCTCACATTATGCACTTGCCACTTTGGATCATAGAAGC
The DNA here is from genome assembly GCA_001698575.1 of Mola mola. NCBI lineage: Eukaryota > Metazoa > Chordata > Actinopteri > Tetraodontiformes > Molidae > Mola > Mola mola. The sequence goes on from KV751360.1 coordinate 2,466,023, forward strand.
TGTTTTGTCTGATCTTTTTCTATTTGTAAGAAGTCAGTACATCTTTCCTGTATTTTATGGTTGTATTCCAATACAAAAGGCTGAGAAATAAATAGAAATGCACATAAAACACCCCTAAAACAACAAATCTAATGTAAGACCAGAACCTTTGAACAGGTTTTTCCAAAAAGTATATTAGAGTCAGTGGTACATCGGTCAAAATCTCATGAAATTAAAAGCTGAAAACAGTTTTTATCATGAGAAAAAACTTTGAGTGTGTCCACCCTTCGCCTCCTGAATCAGGCTCTTCATCACTTTACTTTCTCCACCTGTGCCAGATGACAGAGAACCAGGTGCGTGACCGAGCGTGGGAGCTGGAGGAGCTCCAAGAGGCGGTCAGGAAGCACGGCGGAGCCAGGGAGGACCAGCCGGAGCTGGAGGCCGAGCAGCAGGCCCTGCAGAGCGAATTCCAGCAGCTCCTCACGCCATTGGCCCAGCGCAAGGGCAAGCTGGAGGCCGCCAAGGCTGTCCATCAGTTCTACAGAGACCTCGCCGATGAGCTCGTACGCATAAAATTAAAGCAGAATTTAAGTGTCTTTGTTAAATGATTGATATCAAAAAATTAGACCAGAGAGTGTTTGTGTGATTTCTGAAGGAGCTGGATTAACGTCAGCTTTTGAATGACAGCAAATGAATATGTTCTGGGAGTTATATTTTAGAAATGGTGAAGAGCTTCAGAGGATGAAAGAAGTTTTCGATTACAGTATGTGCACTTAGTATGCAAGATAGTTAGACCACCAGCTCCCTCCATGAAATTGACTCCAGGTGAACCTTTGTGAAAAGCTTTAATCCTTTATTGGTTTCACTGCCTCAATCCACTTTAATCAGGAGGAGAGACAGCTTAAAGGAGGACTTTTTTTTTTCTCTTTGAGAGGTTGGCACGTTGACATTTTATAAAGGTAAAATTCAGAAAGATGGTCTTCATTTTTTTTTTAATGCTCTGTGTATATCTGATATGTGTAAAGTTCTCAACAGAAAACCAACTGTTTTCTCTTTTCATTCTTATCTGCTCTTTCTTCCCCAGCTCTGGATCGAGGAGCGGATGCCCCTGGCAATGTCACAAGAACATGGCCACAATCTTCAGACTGTGCAAATGCTGCTGAAAAAGAACCAGGTAAAGGATTTGTCTGAGATTTGTCTGTAGATAAAGAGTTTTGCTTACTGCAAACAGCTACTTTTAGGCGTCTTACTTTTTTTTTAACCACTGTAGAGTAAGTAATCATTCTGCTGAAGTTCTTAAACATGACCTAATTCCTTGCAACCCAAATGACATCTTGATATTACTTATGTCTTGCTATCAAAAGCCCAAAACACAGTTTTTTATTTCTGCTTTATCAAACAATGAGCAGTAAAGATTGTTAGTCAAGACTGTATCTGTTATTTATATGTTAAAAACAAAGAAACCATCATTTATTGACATTGTAACATACTAATTCTATGTACGTTTGCTTATATCACCAACACGGTTGATGGAAAATGTATGAAGTTATTTAGAGAAAAGCAGTTTCTGAGGGAGTTAAGAGCAGCTTGGACTCGATCGAATCGCCTCCTTGTCAATACTGTACCCTGACCGTCTCCTTCTCTGTCCGTCAGACGTTGCAGAGAGAGATTGAGGGCCACCAGCCTCGCGTCGATGAAGTCCTTGAACGAGGGAGGAGGATGTCGGTGGCTGCCAGTGCCGAGGGCAAACCGGAGGCGGAGCGCATCGCGGAGCAGCTGAAGGAGCTGGAGGAGGCGTGGGCCCAGCTGCAGGACGAGATGGCCAAGCGCAGGGACAGGCTGAACGGCTCCAACCTGGCGCAGCAGTACTACAACGATGCGGACGAGGCCGAGGCCTGGATTGGCGAGCAGGAGCTTTACATGATTGCCGACGAAAAGGCCAAGGTGAGGAGCAGAGCCGGAGCTGCGTGTCGCATACCAGAAAGCAGGTTGATCAACTCGAGAAGTGGTCAAAATCAAAACAAGGCATTAACATGATTACACGGTCAGGAGTTTACATGCTTTTTATATAACCAACAGCCTCTACCGAGAGAAGTTTGGAGCATTTTGTTTAGCTTTGATGTGAAGTTTCTGGTCCTTTTAGGTCATAAGCTCACTCCTCAGCTTCCTCCTCTCCCCACAGGATGAGCAGAGTGCCATGCTGGCGCTAAAGCGCCACATGATCCTTAAGCAGGCTGTGGACGACTACACTGACTCGGTTCAGAAGCTGTCCGACCGTGCCCAAAGAATGTTTGCTGAGGACCGTCCTGACGGGTTTGTCCTGTCACAAATTGATGTGCACACATAAAAAAAAATAATCCTCGTTGGAATGATAATTCACAGTTATCCCAGGCAGGGAGACAAAACGTAAGTCATCATCAGCCATTTTCCTCCTCCTCCTCTCCTCATGTGCAGTGAGGAGATCATCAGACGGCAGAGTCAGGTGGATAAACAGTACGCAGGGCTGAGGGAGCTGGCGGAGGATCGCAGGAAGAAGCTGGACCACACCTACCACCACTTCCTGCTTAGCCGAGAGGTGGAGGACCTGGAGCACTGGATCGCAGAGAGAGACGTGGTGGCCTCCTCTCAGGAGATGGGCCAGGACCTGGACCACGTGACGGTACTGTTCAAACACACATAGAAGATCCCCATTATGACCATCACCATTATTTAATACACGGAAAGTGAAATATGTCACTTTTTGATCACTATGGCACTATTATACAGTTGTGTACTAAAACTAAAAACATTTTAGTTAACTTGTTATGGCTCTCCAATATATTCAGCGTTCACTTTCTTAAATAAGTTTTACTAGTTATAACATAAGAAATCTAAAATGGCAAATTTGGAGATTCCAATTAAATATGTCTCTATTAAAACTTCTATATCTTGGTTGTATTAGCATCAGCCCTGACAGAAGGAATTTTTAGATGTTGTGATTTGGTTTTTCAGAGGTTTTAGGCAACAACAACATCACTCTAAGGGGATATTCACTCAAAACTACAACATTTGTTAATTAAATTAAATGTTTCATTTATGTTGTGGGCCAACCTCGAATACTCTGACCCTTACACCTCAAGCAGAAATATGAGCCGGGTTACCTTTTAATTTATCAAGATATTTCATAAACACCCTGTTGTTGGAGAGATAAACACTCCACATAAAGCTTGCTTAATGGAGCAAGTATTTAATTATTTAACCTTTATTCAATCAGGAAAGAATCAGTTAGATTAAGAAATCTTTTTCGAGAGTGTCCTGGCCAAGACAGATGGCAGCACAGTTAACAAAGTTACAGACGAACAGGTTACAAAAAACACCCATACAAGCATCACACTTGCAATACTTGATGAAAATAATTTAAGGAGACCACAATATTAATGTGAGCGTAAGTGTTGGAGCTGTTTTAGGTTTGTTTACATGCAGCACTTTTATGAGAACCAAAAAGGTGGAAATGATGAAATGATCTCAAAAACAGCAAAAAGATACCTTCTTTGGTACTTCCTGCCGTATGGGCTCCCAGCTCGAAGCTTGAAATCAAAATCCTATTCCATCTCCAACAAGCGTAAAAAAGTGGAATTGGATCCTGTTCTGTTTTAAAAGCATATCTAACATTTCCTTTCAGCTTCTGAGGGATAAGTTCCGAGAGTTTGCGCGGGAGACGGGGATGGTGGGTCAGGAGCGAGTGGACATGGTGAACCAGACAATAGACGAGCTGATCGACGCCGGCCACACGGGGGCGGCCGCCATGGCCGAGTGGAAGGACGGCATCAATGACAGCTGGGCCGATCTGCTGGAGCTCATCGACACCCGCGCTCAGCTCCTCACAACGTCTTACGAACTGCTCAAGTAAGGAAAACAGTATTGACTATACAGTCAACGCGAGGAGAGAGACGGACAGTTCTTGTGGATTGATGTGTCCAAACAAGGAAGACCAGAGCGCCTGATGACAGGACACAATAAAATTATCACAATCTAAGAAATTTATTGCTTAAATATGGAAATTTTACTTGAATATAAGTTGGTAGGATGATAGATGTGATGGTTATACACACAGAGACAGAGACCAGTTCCTTTTTTTTTTATAGGTACTTTGATGACGGGAAGGAGCTTGTGGCTCAGATCCACGAGAAGCTGAAAGAGCTGCCTGATGATGTGGGAGAGGACTTCAGCAAAGCAGAGTCTTTCCACAGAATGCACGCCGCCTTTGAGAGAGACATCACTTCTCTAGGCAAACAGGTACAACACTGGGGATCAGCTCTCTTTACTCTGAGAGAACACAGCGTACAGCAGGCCAAGAGGCAGACTTTGATGATTCACGTCTAGAGGTTGGAGGAAGTGCTGCAATATTTAAGCAACTCTAAAAAGTTTTCTCAAAGGGTGAGAACCCACAAATGACCTAGCAGGCATAGAATACAACTTATTGTATATTTTGAAGAAAACAAAAAGCACAGGATTAACATAACCTGCCTCGCACCAGAGACAGTTTGGAAACAAGACTGAAGACTGTGGACGGGAACAAAGATCCCACCATTATGAATTCCAAAATAAATAAAGTAAAGCCAAAGCACCTTGATTGTCCCCTGGTGGCTGACTCCGGTATAGGTTCTAAGCACCTCCTCCTTCATTATGTTAGGGAGTACTTGGGCCTGAATAAATCCTTAAATAAATTTTGAGGAGTATTTTGTTATAAAGCTGTACTCGTGATTGGGCGGTCGGGTGTACGGGTGGAAACTAGATACTGTAGCTCAACTTCCCGGGTGTTACTGCGCAGACTCTGGCTCCAAATGAAGCCCCGAGCGCAAGATGGCAGCGCTCTTATCCCAGATATTGTGATTTCATTTTTGTGAAGAAGACGCATTATGCACCTTTATTTATGCCGTGGTCACCTCTTAACACTAAACACATCACTGAGGGAAAACATTAGAAACAGCATTAAAAAAATAATGCTATGAACATTGGACTTTTCAAACTGGATTTTGAAAAGACACATTTCTTTAAACATTCTGACTACCAAATCAGGAGACAGTTAATTCTGTTCAAGCACATTATGTTAGATAAAAAAGGAACAGCAAAATAAAGTGCCAACGTATACAAAGCATGACTGTAGTTAGAGGTGTGACAATATACTATATTCATGATTCGATACAAATCACAATACATAGGACACAATTCGATGTGTATCACGGTACCTTAATAAACCAACATTCTTACTGATTAATTCTTTGAACAGTAGTCTATTGAATGTACCAATGTTTCACCATTGCAGAAAGACCTTAATTTCACTTTTAGGTTTCTTTGTTAATTCGCTGCGAATACTACAACTCCTTTAGGCACTTGTTTCTGTTGTATTCTGTTGAACTGATATTTTATGATATCAGAGTATCATGATACAAATTTCCAAATATACAAATTATCGCGATTCATGATGTATCATCACACCTCGAGGAGTTTGCAAATGGACAACGGCAGCCTTCAGTATTGTTAGATACGTCCAACATGGGAATGAGTGAGAGATTGTGGCCTGAACCTCTTACCACTGGCAGGAGTGTAACATGTGGTCCTTGTGCTTTGAGTATCTTATAGCACAAAACAGCAGGAAAATGTCGCAACTAGCCCGAGAACATAAGGACGCATGAAGCATCTCAGTTTTTTAAAATGTAAAATTTGCAGCTTGTCTGATTTGTTTTTCCCAGTTTCCCATCATTAAAAATTCTCCTTCTCCCTCGGTGGAAGAATATATGAACATGCAAATAAAGTTCATTTTGAAGGTTGAAGTATTGTCAGTGTAAGTGCACTGGAGACACAGCGAAGCTCAATCATTCATGTAAATGAAATAAGAGACCTTTTTATAATTTACTGCCACGGCTTGATTCCCGAGTCTCTCCGTCCTGCAGGTCCAACAGTTCCAGGAGACGGCGTCACGTCTTCATGCTCAGTACGCGGGCAGCAGAGCGGAGAGCATCCAGGCCACGGAGCGAGAGGTGGTGGAAGCTTGGAAGGGCCTGCTGGACGCCTGCGACGGCCGCAGGGCGCAGCTGGTGGACACAGCTGAGAAGTTCCGCTTTTTCACCATGGAGAGAGACCTGATGGCCTGGATGGAGAGCATCATCCAGCAGATAGAGACTCAGGAGAAACCCAGGTGAGCACAGCTCGCACGAGGATCGATGATTTATACTGTCTGCAGCAGTTTGTTTGGTAAAGGGTTGACATACTAGTGCATCTCAAAAAAATTGAATATCGTGTAAAAGTTTTTTTTTTGTGATTTAATTTGAAAAGTTAAACTTTCATATATTCTATATTCATTACACCTGAAGTAAAATATTTTAAACCTTTTTTTTTTATTTTCAGTCACAATATTCTGTTGTTTTTTTTTAGCTATAGGTCATAATTATCAAAATTAAAATAATAAATTAATTGAAACATTTTATGTTACATCTACTGAGTCATAAATATATTAAGTGTTCACTTTCACTTAAATAACTGATGTGAAATCAATCGCAATATTCTCATTATTTGAGATGCACTAGTAAACAAATATATTCTGTTACAGTTGCTGGAAAACATAATAAAACAAAACAGAATCAAACTATATCAACTTTTTCATTTCCAAACTGCAACAGTTTTATTTTTATCATTCATTCATTTTCACTGCTTATCCCGTTAGGGGGGGTGGGCTGGAACCTATCTCAGCATCTTGGGACGAAGGTGGGGTTCACCCTGGACAAGTCGCCAGTTCATCGCAGGGCTGACATATAGAGACAAACAACCATCCACACTCACATTCACACCTACGGGCAATTTAGAGTGACCAATTAACCTAACCCCCAGTTTTGCATGTTTTTGGAATGTGGGAGGAAGCCGGAGTACCCAGAGAAAACCCACGCAGACACAGGGAGACCATGCAAACTCCACACAGAAACATCCTGACCCGGAATCGAACCCAGGACCTTCTTGCTGTGAGGCAACAGTGCTAACCACTGTGCTGCCAGTTTTATTTTTATTTATATTAAATTCAACAGTCATTAAATATTTGTTCATTTTTTTTGTTGATTTGAATATTCTCAGCTAAGTCAAACAAAAGACTCATATAAATAAATAAAAACTGTATCTTTCAAAGTTTAGATTATAAATATGAAACATTTTAACCTGTTCTCAGTGTTTGGAACAATGCATCAAAATGAGTTTCCTTATATGAAAGACTAGTTAAATGTTAATTACCCCAACAAAGAATACGGAGGGTTTTTTAAGGCAGTAAGTAATTTCTTACATTATGTTTTTTATGAGACTGTGCACAAACGTAAAACGTGCCAAAGCCGGGTCCTGCAGTTCCAGTCCCTGCCAACAGAGGTAGATAAAGTCCCCACCCTTCCCTCCTCTGTTAGGGATGTCTCGTCCGTGGAGCTCCTGCAGAAGTACCACCAGGGGATCCGCTCAGAGATTGAAGCCCGGGGAGCCAAATTCACCGACTGCGTGGACCTCGGCAAGGCCCTGCTGACACGCAAGCACCGAGACTCTGCTGAGGTAAGGCCTCGGCAGCAAAGACAGCTTGTTTTCATCCTGCTGCTTTCATCAGATTTAATTGCTTTTCTGGGAGTGATTATTCCCGTCTGGCACAACGGCCCCAATTGGATAGGCACAAAAGAAAAATAATTCCACTCATATCCCACTCATCAGGGACACTTTGAAGCAAACACTAATTAGAAATGGAAAAGCTAAAAGAATTTAGATGAGCAATTGACCCCGGCCTGAATTTAACGTGCAGTTAATTACTTCACAATACCAATTTCTTGGAAGGTGATAGCCAGTTTTTGGGCTGAAATGTTTAATAACACTGATATGTAACCGTGACTGTGTGTCTGCCGGCGTCAGATCAAAGAGAGGCTGGAGCAGCTGAAGGAGAAGAGGGAGGAAATGATGTTCAAGTGGGATGACAGATGGGACTGGCTCAGACTCTGTGAGTGGAACCACACTGACCTCATGGCTAAAAACAAATCCTGCACAAACAGTATTCCAAGTATCACAAGTCCATACTCGACTGCCACGGGCCACATCGAAAGCTCGTATAGAGACCAGCAAGTATCTTTCATGCAGTTTTTAATAGAGTTTCACAAAAATAACGATTTTCTATGCCAGTAAATACTAGTTAATTCCTTTGAATAAACTTTGGAGTTTTCTTTATTTACCTTTAAGTGTTTCCAATATCCCTCTGTTTTACAAATCTCACTGTATGGCCAGAGAATGCTGCTTCTTACATTCAGTTATTAAAATACATCTAAAATTTAAAAAAAACATGACACGACATTTTTTTAATGTACTTATTTTACTTAGAAAAAATGTTCTCACCAAATCATTTAGGAAAAAAAAATGACAATTTGATATATTCTAAACTCATCACATGTAAATTAATAAACTAAAATATGTCAAGCACTTCACTATTTTAATTTTGATAATTATAGCCAACAGCTCGAAAAATCTAAAAAACCAAAAAACACATCTCAAAATGTTTCAATTTTTCACTATAACTGTATAAGCAATAATCACAAAAATTTAACAAAAACATTTTTAAGTATTTCACTTATTTGTAATGAAAGTTTAACTTTTTGATATTCTGAGTTTCACTAGTAAATAAAACTACTCACTGAAATGCTCCTTTAACTGTCATAAAAACTTTTGATTAATCATCTAATCCATAAATGGTCAAGAAATGGTCTATTTAATCCACTATTTAAAAACCCCCAAAACTCTTCATTTACTGTCAGATATGACAAAGAAAAGCAGCAAATCCTGACAACTGAGAAGCTGGAACCCACAAATTTTTGATAATTTTGTTAGACACAATCAGTCAGTCTATATTAATCAATAAATAATAGTTGCCGATCAATTTTTTTTTCAATTGCCTTAATCAACTGTTGTTGCTCTAGTGTCTACATAACATTGTAACGGCGATGACTGTACGATCATGACCTCCGCCTGTGCTTCCTCCAGTGCTGGAGGTTTGTCAGTTTGCGCGGGATGCCTCGGTGGCGGAGGCCTGGCTGATTGCTCAGGAGCCCTACGTGACCAGCAAAGACCTGGGCTACAGCGTGGACGAGGTGGAGAAGCTCCTCAAGAGGCACGAGGCCTTCGAGAAGTCCACGGCCACGTGGGAAGAGCGCTTTTCCGCGCTGGAGCGCCTCACCACGGTATGAGAGACACGGTTAATGAGGGCTGACAGCTACTGTAAGTGTTGTGTAATGTTTCTTAATTAAAGCAAGTAATGTGTCCGTGTGGCAGCTGGAGTTGCTGGAGCTGAGGAAGCAGCAGCAGGAAATGGAAGACTTCATTAAACAAGAGCTGCGTTCAGATAAGGACAGCAGGTAATTATTGATTAATGAGTCTTCTTACTGTCAGACGAACAATGAATTGATCCTGGCGACAAGTATTGTCCGTGTAAAGCCGGACACGGCCGGTTCCTTTTGTGATGTAGCTGCTGAAAAAAGTCCCAACCAGACGCACTGTAGCACTTTCTAAAAAACAAAAGTGTATTTTAAGACAAGAACAAATGGGCTTTGGGCTGCGTGCCACAGACGGGCCGAAGAGGTCAGAAAAGCATTTAGAGAGGACAACGGTTTGTTGACAGTAACAAAAGAAAAATACAAAATATAGGAAGACTTATCTTTTAACCTTCCAAGCAGAGATCTCACGCTGCCCTTTCTCCTACAGGAGAGAAGACACCGGCTTTTCAGAGGAATCCTCACAGCCTTACACCATAAAGGAACACACTCTGGTCAGTAGCGGCACCTCTGTTTCCTTCCTGCTCGCTGCTGTCTGCATTTAAATGAGCTCCTTGACTTTATCATAAATCAAACTGCTGGTAAGAATCCTCTTTGAGCTCTCGATCCCTCGTCTCTTCTAGTCCGGTTCTGGTGCACCGGAGGGAACGGCCGGCGACTCTACGGTTCCCATAGAGTCTGAGATGAGAGAGAGCGGCTCCCTGGAGTTGGAGCCTTCCGTCTCGGTGGCAGTGCTGAAAGAATCAGAGAGGGCAGCCACCATGCCTGTGGAGCCCCTCAGAGCCCAGACGGTGGTGCAGGAGGGCACGCTGGGCCGCAAGCACGATGTGGACGGCTCAGGGAAGAAAGCGTCTAACAGGTAGACACTCGGAAAAGGGAACACTTGCAGCATGTATTTCTCTCTTTTCCAAACACTAATTTTTTTTCCCCCCATTCATTTGTGTATGTTTGGTAAATTTGTGACCACTGTCAACCTCGTTTCATTCATCACAGTGATTATTATTGTACAATTACTGTGTTTTAAATCAATGCAACGGGGTGATAACGCCAAAATGAGCGAAGCCAAAGAATCCGTACATTTCACAAGCATGTTTCTATGGAAATGGAATATGGAAAATGGGCCTGTATTTAAGACAGGTGTGCAGTTCAAAAAGCATTCTTGCAGTTTGAGTTGAATATTCCAGCCTTTTTAAGATATTTTATCGAAAGGCGAAGAATCATTCACACGCAGCTTCAGTGATACGTGTACATGAATATCAGGAATACCAGAACATAACAATGCTCTACTTCGACGACTGTAACCAGCCTGGATGATGTGCGCTAGCTGCTGTGTTCCTCCAATCCAGAAGCACCTCAGAACATTTTGTCTGCCAGATCTTGTGAAGAGCTGCAACTAACGATTATTTTAATCACCGATTGATCTGCTGATTATTTTCATGACTAATTAATTTAGAAATTGTAAAAAAAAAAAAAAATTATGAAAAATGCTGATCACATTTTTTTCAGAGCCTTCAAATTGCTTATTTTCTCCAACCATTTAAGTAAGTGGAACCAACAAGTAATTTTTCTTGACATAAAACTAAAACAATTATTGGATTATCAAAATAGTTGTAAGATTACTTTATTTGACTAATTGATCCATTATTTGCAGCTCTAGACTGCTGTTTTCTAGAGTATGTGCTTGGGTTAGGTTTGGTTAAATTGACTGTGAGTTATTGTGAGAAATTAGCCACCTGGAATGGCGATGGCGAATGAACCACCGTGAGATAAGACTTTATTGATCCCTCGATGGGATCACATAGACTTGATAAAAACCTCTGTTTCCCACCTGTCTCCATCTTCCTCCAGGTCATGGAACAACTTGTACTGTGTGCTGAAGCCGGGTCAGCTCTATGCCTACAAGGATGCCAAGAATTTTGGCCACGGGGCGACTTATCACGGCGAGGACCCCTTGTCGCTTGCAAATGCCAGCTGGGAGATTCTTACCAACTACAAGAAAAAGAAGCACGTCTGCAAACTGCGGTGAGAATCCTGTCGACTTTCAGGTTTTTCCCGTTAAAGGACCAGTTCGACTCTTGTTCTCGGCAAGATACTAATGAGAGGATCAGGTCTGGGTTTCATGTTGGAATGCGTTTATTCCTATTTATTTTGGGTACGAAAGGTGCTTGAGAACCAGAACATTTTACTAAAATAAAATTATTGTAACTTTACTAACTCATTAGTTAAACCCAAAAACTGAGATAATTAAACATATGACCATCAATAAAAAAGGTGCAAAAAATATATATATAAACACCCTCACATAAACTCTCGTGCCGCAGTTTTACATACATGAGGATGTACTCGCTCGTCTGGATGTTAATCTGACAGCTTCGACACAAACAAAGAGCTGGAAGTCCTCACACACCTGCCTGAAAACAGACACTCATAAGCATTGTTGCAAATTTAGAAATTATGCATTTTAGCTTTTAGCATTTTGTCTGTTCCATCTCACCTGTTAAACACATTGACATGGCAGCGTGTTTGATTCGTGCTCACTGGGTGGCGAATAAGTCAGACTCATTGAGGTAAATGTGGCCACTTGTAAGTAAGTTTAAGTACAATATGCCAACATTAACATGTGGAGTTAGCAAAAGTGCGTCTTGGCCCAACCTATAGATGATTAGATTTTGGTGGCCAAAGGTCAAAGATCAAGGTCTCTTCAGCTTGTTTATGGGGGGCATAACTCCAAAAGGAATTGAAGAATTGGGGAGGTCCAAGTGTTGTCATTTTGTAGCTAAGCTACATGACTGTTGTCACAACTTCATCAGCCTTAAAAGCTCTCATGTTACTATTAGCTTCTAATTTTTTACTTTAAAAAAAACAAAGTTGAACTTCAGTTTGTCCCTCTCTCTCTCTCACAGTCTTGGAGACGGCGGTGAATATTTGTTCCAGTGTAAAGACGAGGTGAGTTCTGAACCACTGACACATAAACATAACTTTGAGAAGCTTTTCATGAATCACACAGAGCTGAATGTTCTGGTCCTTTGACCCCATTTAAAGCAGCAGTCACAGTTCATACATTTTTCATCCTGTTAGCCGTTTCAGTTTTTCATGTCTTTCCATCTTTCCAGTAATATGGCAAAGTTATTAATGTAAGGAGATGAAAATAATGAGGTTATTTCCTTCTTTTACACCATTAGATAGTGACAGATTTACCCTATGGCGATCATTAAGTTTGAAAAGCAGAGGTTAATTTTGCTCCACTCTGACAGAGACACCCCGGAGGTGGACCTCTCTCTGTAAACCGCTTGTGTGTGTGTGTTTGTCTACAATTTCAGGAGGAGCTACAGCGTTGGAGCCAAGCCATGGAAAAGGCTATCCAGCCCTCAGCGGAGGAGGCGAAGGGGCCCTCCGGGGCCAAAGCCCACACCCTGCCCGCTGCCCTCCCCGAGCCCAGCTCTGCCAAGAAAGACAAGGAGAAGAAGTTCAGTCGCTTTGCCAAGAAGAAGTGAGTGGAGTGGAAGCAGTATTTATGCATCACTGGATTTCTTTCATATATATCTTATTTTGCAAGGATTAAAATAAATATTGTAGTCTAGGCTAAAGCCATCACTCTTTGCCTGTATGTAAGCCAGCGTATCTTTGCAAAGGTTTTGTTCTTTTTAACAAATTCCAAATTTAAAGCGTTAAATTAAAGCACAGGAATGCTCCTTTCACACTCAACCAAAGAATGTTTGTACAACTTTTTTGTGTTACTTTAGCCGCTTTAGTATGGCATGCTTTGATTTGTACGATATGACGGCCTGCAATGAACATGGAGCGACTGAAGAGTAATGACTCTTATTAATTTGCCTTACACAATGGTTGTGAACTGTAATACTGTGCTGTTTGAATTTGGCTCATAGAACCAGACCTGAATTTAACAATTTTTACCAAGTGTTGTAAATTCAGTGTAAACACTTAGTGCAGTGCTGCACAGTGCACACACACACACACCAAGTGTCAATTGCAGGCATGCAAACTAAATGCTCTATGCACTGTGAAGGGTTTGACTGTTGAGATTAGAGCTGATGACATTCGAGCAGTCACGACACACCACCACCAGTCAGTTCTAGGCACAGATCCACTTGGGCCATGTTCTCCGCTGAGTTATTTCTGCAAACTTGAAAATATATCCAACACTTGTATGTTTAAGCCTACATTTCATATCTACTCGTTGACATATCTACAGGTGCATGAAGTATGTTTTACGTTAGTTTGATATGGTGCTATTATTTGTGATATTCTTGAACCTTCAATCCAGACCAACTTGACCTGCCTTATTTCATCTTCAACTTCGCCTTGTAGGGACTCGTGAGTGACAACACATGCATCTGTCTGAGGGGTGTTTCATTAAGGTGGCTCAGAAAAGCCAAACTTGTTAAAAGTGATCTAGTATTAAATCAGCATCCTTAAGTCAAGGCACTGCAACATTAATTTATTATGACAACAACGGGCCCATATTGGAGCATAAAGAGTAAAATGTTAAAAAGAGAAAAAGATTACTTTTTTAAAAGTACAGATGTAGATATATTTGATGACTGTTTAAACAAGCTTGAAATACACAATTAAGCCCCAACCAGGTGATTTATTTTAGTTAGCATTTTTAGAAATTAAACTTCTATTAATAAGATTTCACTACTTGGATTTAGAAAAGTGAACTATCTGAATCTGTATCTCATTTCAAATGGTGAAATTTTCAGAGCCATGTTAAAAAGTGGAGCCTGTATCAATATCTGCCAAATTTGGCATGTATTTGCAATAAACTTTGGTCAGATGTATTTACACCTCCTTTATAAAGAAAATAGCTACTATATACTATAGAAACTACATTTTCTTTAATCTATCAGAAAGTGTTAAATTTCAGTCAACTAGAATTATACCAAAAAATTGATGAAGCTGAGGATATCATTACTGTGAATGTAAAGGAAGAAAGGAAGTGAGAATTTGGTATGTTTAACAATAGAAACCATAATAGAAGGGGTGGTGGCTCAGACATTAACTCACCCATCGCCATCTTGCGTTGATCTGTGGGCTCGACTAAATGGTGGAAGCTGGGTGCAGAAAGATAAACCACACTGTTGAGCTCAAGAATAAATTTGGTAGCATCATTAAGATCTCTGGATTATTTACAAAGGAATACAACTAATTAAATCTATCTTCTTGCAGCCATCTTTAAAAAACAAGAAAAAAGTACCAGGTAATTTCTGTCACAGCTGCACCTTGAAAACATTTAGGAAACACCACTTTTGTTTTTTTTGGGTCACAATATCGACAGTATCTCAGATTCTGGAACTACTCTGTCGCCTCCATTCACTTGTTTATTCCTCCACTCCGCCCAACCTGCCTTTTCTGTTCAGTGGTTTTTAATCTGCATTTTGTACTCTATGTAATATATCCAGAAAATGTTGACGAGAACTATCAAATACATTTTGAGAGAATTTGAAATAAACTCCTGAAACTAAACACTTTGGGCTGATTTATTTACATTGTGAATCACCTTTTAATTCTGAAATTCATGTCATGTTTTCCCCCTTTTTTTTTTAAATTGTTACTGTTAATACATTAAAAAGGTGCAAAAACACATTAATTTCAAAATAGATTTATTGAGTACAAACAATTTACCAGAGGCAGGTGTGAAACAAAGCATTTTCACTTTGTCGAACAGTCAACCAAGCTAATTTCAGATAAAATGAGCTGCATTTAAACATATTCAACACGGATGAATTTACATTCCAGTGGCTGTTGGTGCAACGAAGAATACACAGCCTCGAGACAGCGAGGCGGCCTCAGGTTCGACTAATTAGATCTGAGCTGACAAGAGACAGGCTGAGGATGACCGTTTATAACAAATACAAAGCCCTGAATCACAGTTCATTTCAATCCATACACACTCGATAGATGCACGCCTGCAGCAGAGTATGCAAATTACCATTTTTTCCTTTGAAACACATAAGACAGGAGATGCATACCAGAGATATTGTATTACTTTATCATTAGCCAATTTTCCCCAGCAGGGGCCTAGACAGAGCCTGCCAGGACTCACTCCGCTCCAACACTTACCCCTTGAAACGCCATTCGTTTACCAGGCTACTGTTGCATCTCGCTGCCAGCAGTAATTTTATCAGCCCAGCTTGCACAAAACAAATCATGCTTTCCATGGTCAGATATTCTCATTTCACTGTAGCTCTGCTGTGAAAACTGGCTATTAGCAGAAGAGATGCAAGAGGAGCCGTTTTTGGGCTGTTACAACACAACCACGGATCATCTACACAAGGAACAGACACGCTTCCTGCACATTTCTGACTTCAAATTTTTCCTAATTTCTAAAATTCTGGACAAAAGTGTCTTAATAATAATGACAGTGAGCTTGTGGGCTGTGTGAGAAATTAGATGTAATAATGTACAGCCATTTTGTTTCAAAACTTTTTTTTTCATAGTTTATAGACTGTAATTATCACACTTGAGGAAATTCATTTTTCACACATTGCCAGAGTTGTGTAGGAACCCTGCAAAGGCTCTTGGATGCAATAAATCTCTATTAACCAGGAGGAATAAAGTAAAAAGGAATGAAATTAACAGATGGACTTTAGGCGACTAAAAAACGGCTACAGTATGTTTCAGCATTTGCATCGACACTGCAGTCAGAGTGAAAACTAAATATGAAGTGCAGCACTGATGACACATCGACTGTTACTCACCCACTCTTGCCTTTCAGTGCTTATATTATCTACAATAGATGCCTTGGAGGAGGTAATGATGATGATTCCTCACCATGTTTACTGACCCGTCTTCACATTTGAAGGACAAGTGATTGCTGTGCATTAAACTTGCTAACACCAGGTCAGCGCCTCACACACTTACGACAACCTCGACTTGGCCGTAGTCAGAATCGTCCGGGGGGAAGTGCTTTGAATTTCCAGCATGAAAGTGTTTGCCATGACACACTCCAAAGCACCAGGTTTGATCTATTTTTTTTTTTCTTTCAAATAGCTTTCACATCAGAAATGCTATAAATGACATGAGAACAAAGTTTACAAAAAACAACTTTATTCGCAAGTCATTTTTTGCTTGATAAAGAATTAAATAAGTATATCCTCTCATCATTACACATGATAGAATTAATTTATTTACACACTGAACCAATTTGAGGAAGACATTTTTCATAGTTATGCCAATGTTTCATGAATAAACTACAAGCTGCAGTAACAGCATAGGACCAACAGGGGGATATATAAATTATTTCTGTGCTTACTAGTATGTTACTAAAATGACTGGATCTGTGACCTCTTCCGCACAAAGAGAAAATGGCCATAGTTCCTGACTTTACGAGACAGAGCACGGATACGGGAAAAAAAAGAAACAGCTGACTTGTGCTACTTCCTTTCCAGTGAATGTTAAGATATGAGACAACAGGTCTGGGGTATATTTTCGTATGATGCAGCAGCAGCAACAGTTTCTGACGCCAATTCTGCTTCTTGGAGTCCAACATGACTTTAAACACGTGTCAAAGTGGTCATCAACCACCACTTTGACACGTATTAAGTAAAACACAAACATTTATAAGATTTTTAAATTCATGCAGTGAAGGGAAGCACATTGCTGGCAAAGACATTCATCTAAAACTTTCTTTTCTGTTTTCCCACCATTGTGTGTTAATGCACAAGCCTGTGTTCGGGTGTCGTGATAATCAGGCCCGAGTTGCTTCCTCCTCTACTTGATGAGCTTGTTGGCTCTCTGGTTCGCTTCGTCAATGCGGACTTTGTTCATATCCGCCTGAAAGACAGAAAAGGAACGGATGAAAAGGGGCTGCTACAGAGACATTCCGCCTTTCAATGCATCTAAAGAAACATTAAAGGTTCTTTATGGAAGTTTCTCACCAGTAGTACTATGGAGCAGAGAAGAAGACTGCTGCCAAATAAACATGGATGTGAAGAAATAAAAATCTGCTTCACAAATTTTTAAGAAAAGAAATGAATTTAACATGCTGGACGTGACATAGCTTTTGTTTGTTCAGAAGAAAACTTCACAGGGTTCCTTTAACTTGAACCCACTTACCTGAATTCACTCTAAAAGGTCCCCTGTGGTGTTTTTTTCTTGTAAATAGATAATGTGTGCATTCAGTTTCTCACAGTGATGCAAAATATAAAACCTTTTGCCATAACATAGGACTGCATTTCCTTCTCAATAACCCCTCTGTTGTAGGAAACGTTGATTTCTAAACATATCTATCTTTGGCAATCGGTGGACCTGGCATCATTGTGAAACAATCATTGCGTTGCTACTGCTGCGTGATGGCCAGAAACAAAAAAGGGAAACTACTTGCAAAAACACAGAGCTCCTGGTAGTAAAAAATAAAAACTAAAAAAACCCACCAGAGGACAACTTTAATACAGCCATCAAACTAAGTTAATCCTCTCAACCACCTTCCTTTAAAACACCAAATTTCAGAGTTCTGGAGGAACAGAGCTGGACCTGCTTCACAAGTGTGAACACATTAATGAAGAACACATCCTTAAAATCACAGACTCTCACCTTTTCGGTGATGTTGTCGATCTGTATGTTCTGCCTGTCGATCTCGTTGCCCATGTCTATAGCCATCGTTTTCAGGTTGCCAATGATGCTGCCCACTGCGCCCAGATTCTCCTCCATCTCATCCTCGCGTGCGTCGTTGGTTACCCTGCACCACAAATTGAGAACAAGTTTCTTTCAGTGTATCTCAATGGCTCATTTGCCGAGGCTACGTGTCATTTCTGGATTAAGTTTCTTAAAAAAGCCTTACAGTAAAAGACCTCACCTCTTGATGTATGGGCCTGTGGGTGCTGCGGCGTTCACTTGGGCAGCCTGGCCATTGCGAACACCCGAGGGCTGCCTTGAGACCACTTTTGAGCCATTTGATTCATTTTCTATGTCACTTCCTCCAATCCCCCAGCTGCGCTTATATCGTGAGTCGTGCTCGATCGATGAAACTCTGGAGGAAAAACAGAAAGTCACTGTGAGGCAGGAAAGTCGGACTAGAAGAATGTTAAGAGCAATAAAAGCATCCACAAGAGTTTAAAAAGATTCCCTACCTTATCTTATGGTAATCATGAAAGAATCCTCTCCTCACGTGTGAAAGCAGTTTGGAGAGAATTTGTTTTTCCATGTTTAGAATGAGATATGATCTTACTGTGCATACATTCACTCTGACACTGCGTATAGATATGTTTGGATGGTTATGAACTGTCACACCCATTCATAAATCATTGGGAGTGCTCACAAGACTACCAGCAATCTTTTGACCAGAAAATTCCCATCTTCTTCTCTTTTCACTCTTTTATTACAAACTCATGCTCTGTTCAAATGAAAGCTCCTGATGGATCAGAGTGGTGTCACGGAAGTGTTCAAATCTACGATAATGGAGCTGCCGCGGGTTGTAGAACTGCTTTGCTCTCTTCTGTATTCCCTTTTTTTCCCCTCGAACAACATCCTCGGTGTTAGGACACAGAAACACAGCACTGTACTGGACGATGGCATAATTGGAAAGGTTTATGGAACAAACAAGAATTACCACTGATTATTTCTTTGTGATTTCTGACAAATCATGAAGTCTGAACCTTGGCAGCTGTAAACAAAACAGTGGCATCACTGAATTAATCCAAAATCTAAAAATGGCTTCATTTCATTTACTTTGGGGACCAGATTGCTTGAAAATAACAGAGTAGAGAGTAAAGAGTAAATCAAATGTATCAAGGTAAAATATCCCCCATACAACAGTTTCCCTTCCTGTTTACAGTGAATAGCCATCATGGGGAGCAGCAACTTAACAGCTCTTTAAAATTATGATAATACAAAGATTGTGTGTTTAAAAAAAAAAAAAAAATGGTAGAGAAAGATCAGGGCAAGACATCAGTGATTCGGGGCCTTCAGTGTCTCCGAGTGCTCGGTTTACCTGTCACAGGGGCAGACGCAGAGGCCACAACACTTGGAGAGATCAGTCAGGTTCTTCTCAGCCTGTCTCATGTCCTGGTTGATCTGGTCCATGCCCTCCTCCACATGCGTTAGCTGCTCTGAGGCACAGACAGGGAGACGTCGCCATGTCAGACTCGGCTGGATCTAGGCTCACTTAATATTCTACCAATTTATGTCACTGTGAATTTTCTGCTGCTTATCAGTGTACACTGTGGCTTTGTTTAACAATTTTTAAGGTAAATTAAAATAAACTTAAAATTGTCCGAATGATATTCAGAATTTGGAGCAATAACTGGGTCGTTGGAACAGCAAATAAATAAATATAAGCACAAAGATCTAAAGAAACAAGTATAATTACTCCCTTGTGGTTGTATGATTTTACAAATTATTTATGTTTCAGTTTATATGCAGACTTATAATGTGCGTAGTGTAGTGACTCATGGAACACTGTCAAATGGTGCATCGACAATCACCTGAAGGCTCTTTCTGTAACTGCAGAGCTAAAGCTTAATATCAAGACAGCACAGAAAACATATCCTGCCCAAATTTGGTTTTTGTGACATTTAGTGTATGAATTCTTCAGTTATGAGAAAAAAAAAAAAAAAAGGCGTGACCGTTGACCTCGACCCACAAATACAATAATTCATCCTTGGGTTCAAGTTGATTTTTGTGTCAAACTTGTGAAATAAATTCCCTCAAGTCTTTCCTAAGAAACTGTGTTCATACAAAGGGGACAGATGACTGGACAACCCAAAAACAAAATGCCTTTGGTCAAAAACAGCTTATTAACGATTAAAAATTCACATTTTATAACAGGGAACACGTAAAGTTACCAAACCAGATTTAGTGCACAATGTACTCGTCCTGAGGAACCTGAATTAACATAGTTGCTACAAATAAACAACACTCATGATAACTGTGGCCATGATACAGATACATATTTTCAATTTCAGTACAATCGTGCAGCCAAATGACTTACATTTCAAAAGCTAAAAAATACGTAACATCTCTTCAGCAAAACGCAGGCAAACACTTTTGTCCTCTGACAATGTTTCCATATCCGACACATCCTTGAGAGCGTCTCTGTAAAGGCCTGTCTGCCTCAATAAAAATATGAGTTTCTCAAAACATCAAAACAACAAATCTGTCCCTTTAAATCATCTTCGAATGGCTTTGAAATGTAAAATTCATTTTAAATAATGAAACTTGCATTGTGGCACAATGACCTGTGGTTGATTTTAGCTGCAATAACAAAAACGATAAATCAATCAATCGGAGGCACATTACTCAGATTGTTATGGAATTAAAGTGAAATATTTATATCCAACTAATATCCAAATATAACTATGGATACCACTTCAAACGTAACTATTTGGATTCACATTTTTAGCACAGAAAGGGGAAGAAAAACAACCAAGAATAAAGTTGAGACAAAAGAGGTGGAAAAACCTGTAGCAGTGTTCAGGTTATATTATTATGTACCTCTTTGCTGGTCCAGCATCACCATGGTGTTGACTCCGGTCTGTTGGCTCTGAAAACTCAAGGAAAACACAAATTCAGACCCAAACAAAAGCTTACAGAAAAGTTACTTATATAATGACTGAAACTAATGTGTGCTTGATAAACATGATAATTAATGAGGAAACTGGCTTTGTTCATAATATGAAAACTGCCAGAGAACAATACCAAATACCAATAACAAAAAGGGTAATAATTAAAAACTGAAGAATAAAATTATGACTTCACAAGAAATGACTTAATTGTAAAAATAACAAATTAACTACAATTATGAATAGTTTCTCTAATGCTGCTCAGATTTCCAATTAGATAAGTATGAATATCTTGACTGATCTAATTTCAAGCGCTCAAACTCTACACAATTTATGAACAAACTGTAAGCTTGTGCATTAAATCTATGAAATCAGCATGAATTGAGATGAGATTTCCCTAATCCTCATCCAAGTAGGAACCAATTATAAACCAACATGGACCCACTTTCTATGCAGCAAGAAAATAAATAAATGAATAATTAAAACAATGCTACAGGTAAGATGAGACATATTGTGTTTTGTGTGTCACCTCCTCTGCCATCTGCCGCATCCTCCGTGTGCTTTCCAGCGACTGTGGAGGAGAAACAGGTGCCATTAGCGAATAAAAAGACGTAGCTGGTGTCTGATGTGAATGCAGTGAACGAGGGAGTAAAAGATACAGAAAGAGCAATGGAGGCTGATTTAGAGTCCATTCAAGCCACAATTTTGACAGATTTTTGTGTTGGCTCCTTTAGGTCACCAAACAAGAGACTGTAAAATAAAATGAACCTGAGTTTAAAGAGGAGCCCACATTCTGAGGAGATTTCAGAGTCAGTATACTTTTGTTTACGCTGTAAACACAAGTTAAAGCCAGAGAATATCTATCTGACAACTATCTGGGCCTGGTTTCAGGCAAAAAAAAAAAACAAAACAAAAAAAACACTTATCAGATGAGAAGATACACACAACCTCAACTCTCCTTGAGAGGTTACAAGAACCAAATAAAAAACAAAAATCATGTATTTCTCTGGGTTTTAAAATCTTCTACACATTAGGGATGATCTAGTTACGAACCTCTAGTCCTTTTCAGACATTTTATGCAGAAACAGTCCACATTTTTAATAGAGACAGAGGCCAGCACAAGAGAACAGAACAACAGAAGGGAATTAACAATGAGACAATAAAAAAACAGAGTAAGATAAGAGGGATAAAGCAAATGGAAAGATACACATGATAAGACAAACATGGAGAACAAAGCTAAACCATTAATATTCATAAAGTAGATGGTGACAAATAGATAAAGCCAGCTCTGTGGGAGAGTAAAACTTTAAGATCCTCTCATTATATGTGCACACATGGACACTATGGCCGTAGATCTGATCAGATCATACATATTATTGTAAAATAACACTTTCCTGGTCTAATTTAAGTACTAAAAACATCAGAGTTTGTTTGGTGCTGCAAGTACTTAATTTTTTGTGTATATAATGAGAAAATAGAGGAAAACAATGCCAGAGAAAAGCCTAAAGTGCCATCACCAAGTTGTCAAACAAATCAGTTTTCTATCAAATAATTCTTAAATTGACAAATAAAAATAAAGAAATTGTTTATTCCATTGTCTTCAGTTCTCCTCTCCACCACTTTATTGCTTTAATGAGCTACAGTTTGCAGTCGATAAGTTAGCTGATCAAAATTCAGTTTCTAGGCAAACACTGAGAAATTACTTGTGATTATTTGCAACACCATCAACCATAAAAGTCGACTGTGAATTGGTTTCTGTATCCTTCTAAAATATTGGTATAATTACAGAACATTTTCTGACATTTTAAACACCAATTAATTCATTGTGAAATTTAGTGCCAACTTCTGATAAATGACTAATCATATTTGTTTAAGAAGAAATAAAAAGATAAACATTTCCTAGTTAAGGAGTCTAAACTGAAAGGATTTTTCATTTGTTTATGTGATAATAAACTGAACTACTTTACATTTTCCTCGCTCGATGACATAAAAATTTCCAAATCAAAAATGCTGACTATCATCCAGTTTTGAGTGTAATTCATGTGGTGAGCACATTACACAATAAATATCCCTTAGATTTAGTATATGGCGTAGATTTCCTGCGTGTCTATACTCTCCCTGATCAAGTGACAAGGCTGTGGCTGTCACACTAGTTAACACAGACAAAAAACAGACACAAAAGCATGAAGAGACACAACGGTGGCCTGGAATGTAGTCAGTTCAGGTGAGTTATGCCTTTGCGTCTCTATTAATAGAAAGTCCTGTACAGAGAGGACAGGACCCAAAAGCGGCGAGAGCACGGAAGCAACTCGGGATGTGAATTCACTGTAACCATCATTGATGAAACACTAACAACAGAGTTGGAACCAAATTCTCTGTTACATTGGCTTTGAATATATTAAGCAGTTGGGTAGAGGAAATGACGCACATGTAATGGCGAGAGGGATGCTCTGAGCGTGGTCGTGTGTCTGTTGGCTTAGCCAGAACATCACCTGGGCGGATAAAGGATAAAATCCTTGAACTTGGCTCACTAAGCCCAGAATCGATGTCTTGGCCAAACTGTCCAGATTGAGGTGCTTTGACAAATGTTTGAGATAATGACAGTGGTGTGGTACTTTTATCCTTTGTTTGTTATGGCTTGAATGGAATTACAGCCAGACGAGGATCATGCAGGTTCCAGCAGAGTGCAAGCAAAGCTCTTCAAACATAAACTATATACTACACACTGGGGGTATTAGGTAGAAGCACACAAACAATTCATTTATGGATGTAGATGCTTTTTTAACTACTGGACATGTGAAACGGACTGGAAAGTACAAAAGTTACGACTTGTGTAAGGCTTATTAAAACTATTCTTCTCATGAAAAATAGTTATTTTGCTCTAGGTCTGAGTAACCACTCATACCTGAAACAATTAAGATTGATAGGTAGCATTATCCCTTCTATGAGAAAAAAAAGAGGAACAGAGAAAACTGCAGATTGTGTCAGAAAGCACAGGGAGAGAAAAACACAGTTAAGGGGGGAAAAAGCACAAACAATTAGTACAGACAAAATTAGAGGAAGGTGAATTGCAGAGCTGCAAGCCCAGCTAGAGAAAGCTAATGTGCCTCAATTTCAATCAGATGGCTAATCATATGATGCCCTTGAGTGCTGATGAAACAATTATCTTCCCCATAGTAAAACACAGATATAGCTGACGACATTCAAACAGTCAGAACCACAGAGGGGTAAACAAGCTATCGGGCTAAATTAGGCGTAAATCCTCATATGCTTCCTGTTAATGCCCAGTTTAATAATAAACTGTGAATGCAATGACTATGCTTATCAACTAAGTATGCTTTCACTAAAGCACTGAAGCAGCCCCAGGATCTGAGAAAGTCCATTTTTCCAACCATACTGACGCTTTGCCAACAAAGCTGAAATTTGATTTCTTTCGAGTTTTGCATGAGTACGACTTAATATGAGACAAATACTGCGATAACCCTAATTCACAAATCATATTATGAAACTGAATACACATTTGAGTGTACACTGTGGCAGCTTTAGACATTAATATGATCGTTAGTCAGAGAACATGTTAGCTTTAAAGGTAATGGTATGTATTTTTTACACTTTTAACCAGAACTAAACAGGCTGTTTTTCTGCTTTCAGTTTTTATGCTAAGAAAATAAATACTAAATACTAGCTCTAGCCTTATATCCACATAGAAACACAACAGTCATATTAAATCAACCCTTTTCAAGACAGAAACTAGACAGCATCATTTCTTGAAGAGTTTGCATTCACAGCTCCTGCAACATTTGCTTGGCATTATTTTCATCTGAACAAGTGTTGTTTTGCATTTGACAAATCCATTGACCTGTCTGCTTGTTTGTGGATAATTAGCATATGTGTGTTTTAGTTGTTTGGTCATGAAATGAAGAGATTCTCCACCCAGAGTTTTCATTGTTAGCACTAAAAGTTAATTCCTTGCAGGTTTGAATGGTATCTGTTAGCAGTGTAATCCTCTGCAGACAATAGCAGCTGGGGCTATCCTAAATTTTGTGAAAATTAATTCCAGTGGTAACAATTTTTCAAAACAGGAAAAAAAAAAAAGGGGGAATCAGTCATTTTCAGAGTCTGTTATTCTAGCAATTAATTGACTGGCTGTGTTTTGTATCATTGAATACTATAATACATTATTCTTCTTTTGTAACAGCAAAAGTATTGAGCCATTAAACCCATAAAATAAACAGTTTATTATCAAAAAATCCACACAAGCTTCACAAAAAAACGTATCCATTTCCCAAACTTCTATCAGTATGCTTAAAATCTCCCAAACAATCTAGTTTAACCCCGGCCTCTTGCTCTAACAGTACAGTTTTGATGCTAAAACATTTAGGATATACAATCCCTATAACTGTGTGTGTGAGTGTGTGAGAGACTCAATACCTCATCAGTCACTTGGTTAGCCCTCATGTTCATCTGTTCCAAAGTCATGTCTTCCATGTTGATGCTTTCCTGTTTAGAGGCTCCCCTCTTGTCACCAAGCTTGATATTCTGTGGCCTGGAAGAGGTGCAGAGTTCAAAGGTCAATCACACCAGACGGCATCCATTTTAATCATAAAGCTCTGTGATTCAAACAAATCTGACATCTAGCTTCAATGTAGGCTAATAGAAAAGATACTTAATGAGCAAACAAGAATAAAGTGCTAAGCGAATTATCTGGAAGAGAGAATATAACATCATGTTGATTCCAGTTAGAGGTGAAATAACCAATCAGTTGATTAACAGATGATAACAGTCAATGACAATTTTTGTTACACCACTGTGTCATTCCTGAGAGCAATGCTAATACTAGTCTTCCCTAAAATCTGACAACATGTCAGTATCTGCTGAAAGCATTTTTAAAAATCAAAACAAAATCATAAACAGTTAGGTTTATTAAAAATTGAACATGTTTAATTATTTAAAAAATAGTTTAAAAAAAATAGTAAGACATGCCCACCTCAAAAGTTCCCAAAAGCTGAGGGAAGATAATTAAGGTGATTCTACGGGTTAATTACAATAAGCGGCCCCTTCCACATTGTTATTTTACACTTTATTGTAGAAATACTGATTATAGCCACTTTAAAGACACTCACAGGTATGACACTTGCTGTTCAGACGCTGAAATGCAAGGTTTCTTTAATTTTCTCTGTCTTAAGTAGTAATAGATTTAATATTGTTGTGCATACTGATCAAATGAATTAAATAATCAGGCTATAATGAATTATTATTGTGTGGGATTTTTTCTTTCTTCTGGAGCCTGGAATGTTAAACATTAATTATGTCACTGTAGGAGAGAAGAGAGAGATGCAAAACCTAAACAAATCAGGCCGTTTTCCATCTCCTGAAGGAGAACTACAAGTCTGAACACAATACAACGGGCTTGCTGATAGACAAAAGAAAACTATATTCCAATGATAAAGCTAAAACATCCTTCAGTGATTCTATGGAGCGCTTCCCTGTTTGCATAAAGCTTAGCTGTGTGGTTAGCAGAATCTATGCTAATGATGAACATGAACAATTGGGTTTGCTGTGATTGGATGCTGGTAACAGGCAGAAACAACATAAAATATTGCCATAGTGTAGAACGATAATACAAATCAGATCTAAGAAAAAAAAATAGCAGAACAATGAACAATAGAAGAACAACAGAACAAGATAAAAGTCAATAAAAATGTGAAAAGCACCTTATTCTTAAAAACAGATATTTCTTCAAAGGAGGTTGTCTTTTCACCACAGCTCACTTATTTGCATTTCATGCTTTAATCGTAAAATAGATAAGATTCCAGGATACTTGCTAAATTCTTTCTATTCTTACTGAATTGGCTTAGAGCAAAGTTTGCAAATATAATGATGCTAATGTTATCTGTGAAAAAAGGGTTTACACAGAAAGCAATTCAGATTCAGATTACTTTATTTATCCCCGTGGGAAATTGTTAATTACAAGCACTCCAAGAGCGTAGACCTCCGCCAAGGCCAAACAATCCCCTCCCGTAAATTTTACTCACAATGCAATGTTTGTGTTACAAATTCTGATGGTGTCAACGTGCTGTATCACATTGATATTAGTTGCAAGCCTGTAGCCTTATTAGTTGTCTCAAAGGAACGACATAAAATTACCCCATCACGTAAAAATTCTGGATTCACACAACGATCTGGATTCTAATTGATTGTTCTACAGCCTACTTTCCACCTCTCCTGAAAATTTCTCTTTAAATATGTGTTTCTTGAATTGAACTTTTATGTCACATAAAAGATATCAAAGAAAGGTCACAGCTGCACCATAGAAAACAAAATCAGGAAAGAAAAGGACCCTTTATGCTATCCAATAAAAATCCTTCAAATAAATAAATAAACAAATAACCTGGATCCGAACAATGATCTCGAGCACCACCAAAATGTAATTGATTGTTCCTTGGGCCATATCCCACGTCTCCTAAAACTCATCAAAATCTGTCTGTACTGCAACATAGGCAACATAGTCTCCACTCCAAGACAAGAGGTAAAAATTTATATACTATGGAATCTCAACTTCAACAACTGAGCGCTTAATGACTTTGTAAGATAATGAATGATTAAGAAAATACAAATAAAAAAGTTTCAGTTTCAAAGGCATGGATATCAGCTATACAAGTGATACCACGTGACGTCCCACAGCTGATCACATCAGGACAAACTGAGTTACACTCATTTTTGAGAGCTCCATGCAAATAAAAATCTAGATTTCATAATCTTAAACAGTATGCACACCAACCATCAGGGTAGTCACGAGGTAGAGAAGTGTCACTGAGCAGCTGTTATTGTGAAACAGCAGGTGATGGTCATTATTGGCCATAAACGACTCAGTCGTAAAGAAACTGCCAACTTTTCTTGGCTCTCAGCTCTTAACTACTAATCTATCTACGTCAAAAGGAGGAACATACTTCATTACAGTTTATACACCACAAAGATGTAAAGATTTAAAGATCTCTATATGCTAGAGGAAGGAAAGAGCAAGACTATGTGAGGGATACAGCAAAAGAGTGATGCCCCATTCATTTTTTTTTTTTTTAAATGAGAACTTCTAAATGATGCTGGCTTTTCAGGAATACAACCACGTTAACAGCCAGAGGCAGGCAGAATTTCAACAATGGGTGCCTTTTCACTGTGGTTTTCCAGGTAATCCATTTGGAGATGCGTTCTAATCACAGCACGAGCTGTGATACTTTTAAGAACTGTTGAGCTAAAACAAAGTCATCCCAAACCAAATCTTAGTTGTCAACCAAGTGACTTTAATGCAGCCCAGTATCACAGCAACCACTGAAATACATTGTGCAACAGCAGCCTTAGAAAGGCATTTGTGAACATGAGATCAACATGATCATAATCAAGAGTGAGGCTTGTTTTCGGTGTTGTAGAGAGACTGTACTATCAAGGACAGAGCTGGTTGACCACACCAGCATTCAGGAATTACAGCTCAATTCCCTTTCCCCATCTCCTGTCAACCTCTTTTCCTTTAAAGTTCAACTGACATTTTTCGTCTTTTTCCAAATCACCCCTGAAATCTCTCCTGCAGCCGCTAACAACATACTGTGGGAGAGAAAAAAAATACAGGGAAAAAGGAAAGCCCACTTGGCAGACACGTCAGAGGATGTCATGTCTCTTTTTCCTCCTTGGTTTTTGCCCTGGGGCATTTGGTTAACGCAGGCTGCCTTTTCTAAATGATTATTGGATTTGGCACGACACCGATGTGAATCTACAACTGTATCACTGTAAGAAAACTCATTCACACTTAATGTTCTTTTGAGATACTGGGCCACAACCAAAACAGATGAACATGCCAACACAAAAAAAAAAAAAAATCAATCACTTGGTATTGATTTGTCCTCATGACTGAGTCACACGAAGGTTACACTTTAAAAAGAACACACATGAGGAAATACAAGATCGTTTTGTTCCCTGTGCAATTATAGTTCAATTATATTATCACCAAATAACGGCATAACACAACACTGTCGTGGTAACACACAGCCCAGACGAGAGCCCTTTAACAAGCTGGAAGGACATACCTGCTCATACTGTAGATTCTTCACGGCACCAACAGCAAGTGTCTCACACAACATCTCCTACAGGGAAACGCATTTCTTGTTCCACTACCCAAACCTGTTCCCCCAGATCTGACTGCAGCTCAATGACGTCTTCCGTAAACGTCCTCTCATCGTGCTAAGTTTCAGGTTTCTCACACACACACGCATTTTTCTCCCCCAGCAGTTTATTTCCCCACAACGCGTCCTCCAACACATGTTTTACAATTAATATTTTACAGTAGTAAAGTGTTGAATTGTGAACTATTTCGGATGTCATTGTTGACAAATACTTAATTCTGTGCTGTGGCCCCTTAAAAGACAATTAGTGGGAAATTGCCATTAACCCTAAAGCGTGTTTTTGGGTGTGATTTTTTGATGTGTCAGCCCCCCCCCCCCTTTTTTTAAAGTCACAGCTGTCAATGATAACCGAAGACAGCAAGACAGCAGAAAAATAAGACAGATGGTTAATCATTTTCATCGTGAACGTTACATCGAAATGGTTCCAATCCTACAACCACACATGCGACCTTATAAACTCTTAAATAGTTAAGCTGGACAACTATTTACCGACAGTCACTTGACAAACCAAACGCACGGATAACAACGGTCCCCCACACCCATGACACCAAACTTACGGCCGTTAAGTCCTAAAAAACAACACTTTACAGGCGAATTGAAGAGTTGAACGTTTTTTATGCAGTCTGTCAGAGCAGACTTAAGTTTTCTTACATGTTTCTGAAAACTTGCTGTTGTGCTCTGGACAGAATCCCAGGGACACCTCGTCAATCGAGCTAATGTGCTACTAGCTTGCTAGTTAGCCAGTTCCGCTTCACTGTCAACTACCGAACGCCACAGCCCCAACGGATGAGAGCACGGGAGGGAGAGCGGTTTGTTTACCTTGAAAGTCGATACTTACAGTTAACTCTCCTTGTTTTAAAAGAATGATGTCGTTACTCCTCCTCCTTTGCTGTATGTAAACTTGGCTCTGGCAACTTCTGGATTCCTTCACTGGTTCCACCGTTTGGCTGTCCCGAGTGTGTCACTTGGTGCCTTTAAGTGTTGTCGAAAATTGTAAAAACCAAATAGTTTTAGGAAGACAAAAGACGCTTCATATAAAACGTAGAATAAAAAATGGTGAAATAGCATGTTGGCTCTGACATGCTCTGGAATGTAAGTTAAAAAAAAAAAAGCATAGTAAAACACAAAAAGCTCCACAAAGAATGGTCCTGCTGTATTTTTATTTTGATCCGTCTTTCAAAGATTATGCATTTTTCCTACCAAAAATCATTCAGTTGTGGGGTCTGTGCCTCTATTTATTGTGTTGATGTTGTAGCACATTACTCAAACTTAAAAAAAAAAATTCAAGCAAATGTTAGTTGTCAACTTGTAATTGCTAAATAAACGAGCTTTTGATGAGTACCTGAATGGAGCACATGATGGTACGCCTGTCCTGTCCTGTCATATGAATTATGAGAAAGGAAGTGCTGCTCATTTTCCCCACATGAGTGCAGCATTTACCCTTAACCCAGACCTCCACCACCACCACCCTTTCCCTCCCCACCTCTCACATGAAGACAGACCCTGGGATGTTTTTTTTCCACTCTGTTTCTGAGAGATGCTTTGAAATCTGAGCCTCCAGCACTGAATCTACTGTGTAATTCAACAAGTTTTATGGTTTAAAACACAAAAGCCTCTTCAAGGTGACTGCAAAGACACTAGGCAGAGTGCCAGTCTACATATAAGCTGACAATGTCTAAAAGGCAAGTGTGTTTTTTTTCCCCCTCTCCCTAAATGCAGCAAGACTAGGATAAATATTTTTTTCCCTTCTGGGTCACCTACAGCTAAGTACTTACAAGCTACCCATTGTGACAGCTCCAAATTTGCACAGGGGGGATGCTCTAGAACTACCCTCATCAAATTGCCCATGGTGTCTGAATAATGCCCTGCTCCCTTTGCCCATGTATCTTTCATAGAGTCTACACTGTATGCATTATTCAGCAATAACACGCGGCCCATCTGGACTCCTGTATGAGTGTGTCTATGTATGGGTGTGTGGTCCATAGTTAACTTCCCTGCTGTACTGTTTTTGCCATTTCACGCCACAGCCAACAGTGCTTAAAGAGCTAAGAATTAGTATTTCCTCTGTAATTACAACTGAAGTATGAAGAGTGTGTTGGACAGATGATGTGTGTGCAAAGAAAGAGGGGAAGGAAGGCATGGCCAGAGAAAGAATAGAGAGAGGAGGAGAAAATTATTACATCAAAGTGTAATAGTCACTACAGATGGCATGTTCAGGATCAAGCTCTTTCATCATGCCGTTCCTCATTAATAGAGATGGGAGCGCTGCCCTAATTCCATAATTCCTAAATCATGCCTGTTAGTTGAATACGAGGAGCCCAAGGTACAGGGGGAAGAGGAGGATGAATTATCTTATAGCCTCATAATGTGTCTGCGAGAGAAAGAAATCAACAGAGGAACAGAGAGAAAGAAGGATGGAGGAAAAGAACAAAGAGAGGTCTCCATCTGCATTTGCTGGATTTTCTTATTGGTTGTTGCCAAAACCAACAAAATATAGCCCAAATTTATTCTCAACAATTACTGTCCCACATGCTTCCCAGCCAATGAAATTAGCTGAAATAATCAGGTGATTAATTAAATCTGGGAGGCAGGGATTTAATATTGTGTGTGGATGTGTATGTGTGTCAGTAACAAAGCCCAGATCACTGGTTTTCTCATGATTTTCAAGAGCACATCTGCTAATTTCTGGCCGTGTTCCAGTTGTATTGCACATCCATCTCTTCTCTCATAAGCACTGAGACTTGGAAAGGTCCCGGGGCCTTGCATGATCGGGCTTAATTTTACGTCAGGCTAATTCCACCGCTACCTGATACTTGTCAGGACAAAGAATTGGCTGACCAAGCGTGCGTCTCAATATTCGGAGATAATTTCATTCCCTCATCTCCTCCTCAGTGGAACCCACTTTTTCTACATTTGAATTGAGCTCTCATGTGAAGCAATTTGAGGGAAACTAGAGACATCGATAGCCATTAGCCCGCTTTGGACAGGAGGGCCAAACATGGCAGGCAACGGCTCATCTATTATTCATGGGCCTCAGTTTTTTCCCCAAAAGAACATTTCTGTTATTCTTTTTGCAACCAAAGGAGACAAGTCGGAGGTTTGAAATGGTGCTTTTAAAACAGGGCAGGTGATTGTTTCAAACTAGCAGTGACTCTTAAAAGCCACAGTGGGGGAAAGTTCCCGTTGTCTGTCCGTCTATTCATGTCCCGATCTTAGGAAAATCCATTGAGCTCAAACAGAGAGGAAACATTTCATATTTGCTTTTCGGACATTTAGCCCCCAGGGATCACTGGGATGTGATGTTTCCATCTCTTCTTCAAGGACGTCTGACTTTTTTAATGGACGTGTGGACTGTGGTGCGGATCAAACATGTCACTTTCAGGCCAATATAACCATATGTAAGCAGCAGGCCACAGTGTTGGAGGAAACATTCTGTTTCTTACAGTGTGAAAATACCCCAATATGACAAGTTTGTGACGTGACATTACCAGATTGTTAATACTGATGCATTATAAATGGTCAGGAGGGCCAGTTCCATCCTGGGCTGCCGGCTGGACTCCGTAGAGGAGGAAGATGTTGGACAAGCAGCTATCCATCATGGACATCACTTCTCACCGGCTGTATGAGTCTCTGAGGAGCTCCTTCAGCAGCTCCTTCAGCAGCAGACTTTTACAGCCGCGGTGTGAAAACCGCAGGTCATTCAGTCCGACCGCCATAAGACTCTTCATCTCCAGTACAATGTAAACCGGTTATTATTCATGACTACAAACAATGTATGATATTTACTCCAGTTTGAATCTGTCATGTGCCTTTTTATGGTACAACATTTCTAAATTTATTTATTTGTTCAAAAGTTTGCACTAAAACAACGGGACCATTTTCCACCCAGACTGTACATTGGGAGGTATAATTAGTGTAAACAGTGTACATAGCCAGAATGATTCTTTTGTATTGATATTGGATTTTTTTTTTTTACTTCTTATTCTTGTCTGTTTATTTATTTCTATTTTTCAAAATTGGTGCTTAATGAAACTAAGTCACTTTTTTCCCCCCGTTTCTGAACTTTTATACAGCTGTGATCCATGAATTTCCCCTGTGAGGGATCAATAAAGCTATATCTTATCATATTATATAGCATTTTACTGTTGTAGATGTTTGTTGGCAATATGGGCCAGCACCCGTCCTGCAGGTCACAGGATAAATCTCAAGGCTGATGAGATGATTAATGAGTTGAAAATTATTTGTATTAACTGTTTGGCCTTATCTGTAATCTTTGCTTTTTAGAAAATAAATGTTTATTGCATAATTGAACCTCTTTTTGCTCCTCAGATAACTGTTCTTGAGGGAGATTTCGGGGTGATGACTCTTTGGCACAAGTCCTAACAAATCTTCAGCCAAGCTTTTGCCTAAACGTATGTAAACCAATGTAACACACACTTTAAACAAACTGGAGAAAAGGAAGAACTAGAGAATTAAATCATGTTTTGTGAGGTATGTGCTTTTTTTTTTTTTTTGCATAAGTTTATGCTCTTCCCATTAAAAGAGCATGGTTTTTATATTTCCTATTTAAGTATTAATGGAAAATGTGAAAAATGTAAAATGTATTTTTTCTTTACTAATTTAAGAAATGTTAAAATCCGCTCAACAGATCTGACATTTTTCACCTGTTGTGTAGACTGACATTAAAGTAACGTGATTTATCTATTTCATTATTTTATTATTTTTTTTAACTTGTGTTTGCATTCTATCCATACAACTTTTCCACCTCAACTAAATCAAAACAGTTGGGACACTATATAAAATGTAAATATAAACAAAATGCAATGATTTGCAAAACACTGAAACACCATTTTAATTGAAATATAGTGCAAAGACCAGATGTCAAATGTTGAAACAGAGAAATTTCATTGTTTGTAAAAAAATCTATCCTCAATTTGAATTTGATGCCAGCAATATGTTTTTTAAAAAAAAGTTGGAACAGTGGCAAAAAAAAGACTGAAAAAAGCTGTGGAATGCCAAACATCTGGTGGAACATCTGACAGTTAATGAGGTTAATTGGCAGTAGGTCAGCAACATGATTGTGTATAAAAAGAACATCCGAAAGAGGCTGAGTCTTTCTAAAGTAAAGATTAAGAGAGGTTCACCACTTCATAATGGGAAACCTGCCCAAATGTGAAAGCACCATTAATGCTGAACAATCTATACATGTTTTGGAGAAGCCAAGTAGACGATGCCTTTTTCAGGGAAAGTCTTGCTTTTTTCAGCAAGACGATGCCAAACCATGCTCCGCACGTCTTAGAGCAACATGGCTCTGTAGTAAAAGAGTTAGGGTGCTAAACTGGCCTGCATGCAGTCTTGACTTGTCGCCCACTGAAAATGTTTGTTGCATTAAGAAATGATGATGAAATTCCAACAAAGGAAACTCCAAACTGGCGGAACAGCTGAAATCCTACATCAAACAAAGATGGTATAACATTCCACTTTAAAAATTACAGCAGCTGTTCTCCTCCTCCATTCTTCCTCATTCATTCAAACATGACCCTGTCACAACTTTTTTGACACATGTGGCTGGCATCAAACTCTCAATGAGGATATACTTTTCAAAAACAATTACATTTCTCATTTTCAACATTTTGCCTCTGAGCTATTTTCAATTAAACATGGTGTTTCGATGTTTTTCAAATCATCACATTCTGTTTATATTTACATTTTACACAGCGTCCCAACTGTTACGGAAACACTGTGTATGTATAAAGTCAAATAATACATAAAACAGATGTATATTTGGCCATTATGGCTGCAGAGAGATGCATGATATCAGTGGTGTCAAGAGAATCCACCTAACCACTGGATTATTATATAAATTCATGTACTCCTCTAGTGAAGCCGACAACCTACGCCATGAGAAGTAGCCCACAGCTCTTTCATAGCTCTTGGGACACATGGATAAATTACATAAAATATAATTAAGTTACCAATTTACTATTCAATTTGTGCAGTACATGTCTCTTGGGCATGTAAGTATGTTTCAAATGGGAGGTATTACATGTCTTATCATAGCACAAGTTTTATGTATGTTATGTTGGTATGTCAAGTAAAATGAATGATCAAATTGTTCAAACAACAGTGTCCAGTCCAAAAAAGGCTGAGCACCACTGATTAAATCTTAAATAGTGTATTTTATAAGAGGAACATATGTCTGTGTAACTAGTAACTTATATCTTTAAAATAAATGTAGTGTAAAAAATACAATATTTCTTCCAAACTGTACTGTAGCATGAATATAAAGTAATGGACAGATGGACTGTACTTGAACTGACGCATCTGTAATATCCATCAGCGGCAGGCCACCCTCATGAAAACAAGGGAGGAGAGTCCATCAAGCTCTTCAGTCTCCATGTTGCCAGCAGTTCAGATTAGCTGTCACATCGCTGCTGGAGAAACAGATGAAGACTGGGGAGTGGTGATTTCATCTAAATAATTTCATGCTTTGACTGGCAGAGCTCAATGCTCACCGTCCCAAGACTTTTGACGTCAGAGGAAGAGAGGCATAAAAATAAAGACCCAGGTGCAGTCGAATAGATGGATACAATTATCTGCCCTTTGAGGAAAAAGAACATCATGAAATGAAAATTCATTCTCATTCCCACTGAAGAAACTCCACTCACTTGGCTTGTTTTTTTTTTTGTTTTTTTTTCCGAGTAGACAAACAGACAATCTTTATTTGTGTGTTTCTCTCCTTGCTTGGACTTGTGTGTTTACTTTTGACTGATTGACTTCAAAGGCTAAGGTCAGCTTCCACAAAAACAGCACAAACAGAAGAGGAGACGAACTCATACATGACGCTCGGGCCTGGAGGCATCCTACCACTATCAACCATGGATCACAAATCAGAGAAGAAGAACGATAGAAGGACAGCATCAGTGGAATAGAAGAAGAGAAAACACAATTTTTTTTTTAATCTTCCACAGGCTATACCCCATCACTGCATCCCACATAGGAGTAATTAACAGTGATTTTAAATGCTACAAAAATAAGATTAAACAGGGAAGGAAGTGCATCCCATTGTTTGTGTTTTCTTGTTTCGTGTGTGTGTGTGTGTGTGTGTGTGTGTGTGTGTGTGTGTGTGTAAGTGCATGCCATGTCTTTGTATATGTCTAGATCTGCATGTACTTTTCTACATATGTCTGTGTTTATCTGTACATGGGTCATCATGTGTGTATGCATGTGTGTGTTCACAGTGCTTACTCATTATGTTCGCTTCCCAACATTAAAGAAGTCTCAGTCCCATTGTGCACACACACTTTCTCTCCCTCCCCCTCCCTCCTCTGCTCCATCGCTCTCTGCGCTACTTCCTTTAAAGTTTTTGTCCGTGATTGCTCAGAGGAGCAGTCCTGTTATCAAAGGCTCTG